>APFE031179112.1:15932-27040 GCA_000404065.3 Pinus taeda | reverse complement strand
CTTTTTCTAGCATAATGGCTGTGTGTGTGCATGTTTCTTGATTTAGACAACTTTCAGTCTGCTAGGGTTCCACCCAAGAGCCTTAGGGGATAAAATCCCGCAACAGCCATCAAGATCGAGAAAAAGTTTAAACAGAAGAAGAGAGACTTTGGATCTGTGAATCCGAAGAAAGGGAAGGTGCACCCAAATTGTAGAACAAAGGGCAAAGCCAAGGCAGTGTGGCCGAAGGCAACCTGCCAAAAATACAAGCAAATAACAACGCCACAAAGCCGAAAAAAGACACGGGATAGTGGTGTGAGTTCCATAAGAGCTCCACTCACAACACAAGTAAGTGTTGGGCTAAGCAGTCACTGGTGGCCAAGCTAAAGGTTTCAGAATCAGATGCATGTTCCAACTCTGAGTCAGAACCTGATAAGGGGAATGAAAAAAGGAATCAAATTATCGATGCAGAGCCTAGCGCCACCATTGCCACCACGCAGATCGAGAAGGACGAACACGAAGATCCAGACGAGGAGGAACACCTCTTCCACTCCCAGATGTGGATAAAGGGCTCCTCACTATAGTTCATTGTCGACAGCGGGAGCCAAAAGAACCTCATTTTGGCAGAGGTCATGAAGCGGTTAGGCCTACTGACCACAGCACAACCACAACCGTACACCATCGGGTGGATTCACCAAGGACGTGATCTTCATGTGAGCCAGCAGTGTCACCTTCCATATAACATCAAGCCCTTCACGGATGAGGTATTGTGTGACATTGCCCCCTTGATGTTTGTGATGTATTATTAGGCCAACCATACTTGTGGAAGTGACATGTTGTGTATGAGTCAAAGCCTGATGCTATTATTGTTACTTTGGGAAATAAGTTGTACAGGATATCGGAGGTAGCACCACTTACCGCCATCTCTTTGGTTACTGCAAAACAATGCAGTAAGCTCATTTCCAAAACTGGGAAATTTGTTTTCCTAATGATACGCCCTCAAGGAAAGAAGAAGACGGTGGCCACGACCTCTAGATAGGGCCCCTCTGGACAACAACTACAGATGGACAAGGTTATGAAGGAGTACAAGGACATCTTCACCTCCCTCGCAGTGGTTCCTCTGCACTGTCAGGTCAAGGACTCCATCGATCTAACCATAGGTGCGTCGCTACCCAATGGACCAATCTATCAGTTCCATGTTCTCGAGAATGATGAAATCAAGAGGCAGATTCAGGAGCTACCACAAAAAGGTCACATACATCTGAGTTCATGGCCCTATGGGAGCCCGATCGTGTTGGTATAGAAGAAGGATGGGACTTGGAGACTCTATATTGACTATCGGGCGCTGAACAAGATCACTATCCATAATAGGTACCCGATCTCATGGATTGATGACCTCCTGGACCAACTGAAGGGGGTAAAATATTTTAGCAAGATCGATTTGAAGTTAGGATATCACTAGGTATCAATTGAACCCTTTGATGTGTGGAAGATTCCCTTCAAAGCCAAGGAGGCCCTTTTCAAATGGTAGGTTATGCCTTTCGGGTTGATGAATGCTCCTGCAACCTTCATAAGGCTAATGTATGACATCTGGTAGCCATTCACCAAGTCATTTTTAGTGGTATACTTGGATGACATCCTGATCTTCAACCAAAGTTGGGAAGAGCACCTCCACCACATCCGACAGGTTCTCCAAACACTGCAGAAACACAAGTTATGTGCCAATTTGGAGAAATGCACTTTTGGCATGACCTAGGTTCAGTATTTGGGATAAATTATTAATGAACGGGAGGTGCATGTGGATCCATCCAAGATCCAAGTCCTTTGGGATTAGCCATCTCCAACCACTCTGACAGAGCTCTGCAGCTTTTTAGGCCTTGCCAACTTCTACCGCAGGTTCTTGTTGGGATTTTCTCATATCACTTGGCGCTTGAGTCAAGTCACCAAGGGAGGAGCGAAAGAAAAATTATTTTGGTCTGAATCTCAACGGAAGGCATTCACAGAGTTGAAACATCACCTCTGCTCAGCACCAATTCTCGCATTACCAGACTTGCAACAACCATTTGAAGTCAAGACAGATACCTCTAACTATGCTATTGAGGCAGTCCTTACTCAACACGGGCATCCAATGGCATATCACAGTGAGACACTTTCAAATATAGTCCAGAAGTATCCCACTTATGACAAAGAGATGTATTCCATTGTGCAGGCCTGCCAACAATGGAAGTATTGCATTTGATTGTAGCCAAGAGGCAATTTTGAGCTAAGATATTGTGACTAATATTCTCATGCAGTTTTGACTCTTTGATGCTAATGAAAAGGGTTTCCTTGATCCACCACTAGGTTGACTCAGAGAGATGAAGCTCTTGGGTTAGGGCCCAACCCTAGGAACAGAGGTTCCTATTTTGTTACATGTATTCTTAGATTAGAATCATAGATTAGTTGTTGAAGTTATCTCTACTTTGTTTCATTAAGAAGTCTTTGAATGATTGGTTAGTTTTTCTTCCATTAGTTGGAGAAGTAGATCGGTGTTACAATAGTGAAAGAAAAGACTTCAGAAAAAAATTTGATAGTGGGCTCATCCTCATCTCCCTCATGGGATCATGGTTTGAAGGCCCCACTCTCATAGCCCCAAAATAGATTTATCTTGCTGGGTAGATCATTGTTGATGATTTCTTAGCAGCACCTGCAATTTTCATTTGTCTTTCTTCAATTAGAAAGCATTCCATTCCGTAGATTTAAGCCATTAGCCATCAATAAACCAGCTTCTCAAATTCAACTCATCTTTTCCACATTTACATAAAGTTGTGCATAAATGAAGAAATGAATATGTGTTGTTGCAAAGGTTGCTGATTTGCAGGAAGGAACTCATTCCACCAGCCTCATCTAAGTCTTGTCCACATCTCGCCAAATCCTACCAATCACTAATTCATATTTATGTTTTGTAGCCACCGTGGACAACCACCTTGAGCAAATCCAACCACCTTGAAGAGTTGGGTTGATCCTTGGATAGTGTGCACCTTCCCCATACCTTATTCCACCATCATACATCTTCCCAACACTTTCCCTCACCTTCCCTACCTTCCTACAACTTTCAGCTAAGTTTCCTGTAGTAACTACAGGAAATCCCATAGCAACTACAGGAAACCCTGTAGCAGCCTGTTTTAGACCATTTTGGATAGAAATGATGATTAGAGCCTAGGGTAGGCCTTCAACTTGATCTCCATAACCTTCAATGCCATTTTGGACTAGTTTCTCCATACCTTCCTCCCCTACAAAATATCATCTTGCTTAGCTTAACATTTACATTTCTAAATTGAAAACCAAAAGGCCCTTTTCTGCAATATTTAGTTAGTGCATGCATAGATCAGCCATAGAAATGTTAGGATCATTTGCATGACTACTTAGTCCAAATAACTAGGTGATAAAATGCAAGGTTAAATCATCTATTTTTTGCAAGTAATGTGTGTTAATTCTTAGTTAGGTAATTTCATGTCATTTCATAGCACTTTTATTCAACACTTTCATTTCCTTAGGATAGGAAAACATTTACTTTCTGCAGTAAAGCTAACTTTACATTCACTGTTAGTATTCAATCTTCTTCTAGTCAATAAAAGACTAGTTTGAGAAATCCTAGTGGTTTATTGCCCTCATTGAGAAGTGACAAGAGTATACTATTGCATCTATTGTGCATGTATCACTGTCACCTCCAAGGTTGTACGAACCCTAGGTTGATAAAGTAAACTTGGTGGCCTCAGGAGTTGCAGCATCCTTGCTGCAATACTAGGGCTCATCACCTTTTGGCGTCGTTGCCAGGGAGGTGTCTAGGTAGATGCAATTTTTGCTTTCCTTTCTATTTGACATTCAGAAAATAGATGCAATTCCTGATTTCCTTTTATTTTTCATTTAATATATAGTTGCAATTTATTGTTTCTTTCCATTATGCAAGTAGTTCCATTCAACAAATAGTTTCAATTTATAGTTTCTTTCCATTCTACAAGTAGTTCTGAAAAAACTCTAAAAGAAAAAAAAAATTCCTTCATGCCTCGTAGGAGTAGATACAACTTAGGAAAAAATTTTCCAAATACCCCCACACCATCAAACAACCAATGTTCCCTCTTCTTGGGTGGTTGGGAGCTAGATGACCCATTAGGTGAATAACCAGAGACCTTGAATAGTGTATTGGGGAAGAAGAATAAGAAACCATTCCACCAACCTGCACCATGGCTGAAAATAGAAATGGAGCTGAAAATAGAACTAAGGGTGCCTTTCCCATTAGAGAAAATAATGGAGATGCTAGGATGAAAAACATATGCCCCTCTGCCCTTCCTCACTTCCATGGCTTAACCTCATAGGACCCTAATACCTTTTGTTTTGATTTTGTTGTCATCTGCAAAACTTATGATTATACCTTTGATGACAAGAAGTTGAAGTTGTTCCCATCCACCCTTAAGAATGCAACCTTGCATTGGTTCATGGGTTTACCTCGGGACATCATCACTACCTAGGCTCAAATGCAACAAGCCTTCAACAACAAGTACAAGGATTATTGTAGGTCCAAAGACACCAAAGAGGAAATATTTAGAATGACATTGGGACATGATGAATCTTTGGAAGATTATGAGGAAAGGTTCCAACTTAGCTAAAAAAGGGCTAGATGCACCCTCGATCCTGAATCACTCAAGTTAGTCCTTATTAGAGGGATCGTGGAAGATCTCCTATAAACCTTAAACATGTTGTCAGCAGGGGACATCTACCAGTTATCTTATGATGATATCAAGACAGTTTTCAAAAATCATTCTAGGGAAGCCAAAAAGAAGGGTAGGGCTAGTCAAGATTTGGTCAGTTCATCCTCCTCTAACACATCCATCAAAATTAAATTGGGAACATGTTGGAAGACTTTAAGAGTGAATTGGTTCATACCCTTGTTCTACAAATGGACACCATGCAAATCAAGAGAAAGTAGGAGGAAAACGAAAGAGCCTTAGCTATCATTTTCCCTCGATGCACCAGGATGCACCCTAGAAATGAATGTCCATTCAATATCATAGAGATTTTCTCAGTCTGTGAGTAAGCCACTAAACATATAAGTGCCCTTCTCTACCTGGACTGAAAGCTATGTATCAAGGAATTGAAGGTGTGACTGAACAAATCTGCTATATGAACCAAAGGATGCCTCAAGGACCTTGACCATACCAATAGGGAATCTAAGGGGCATCTTATTCATATTATAACACCAACTAGAATGCATCCATTTCCCCTTGGTGTCATCCTTCTCATCCTTCATGGTCCACGCCTTCTCCTTGGTCTTTTGCACCTGAATACCATTCCCAACCTACCAATCAATCATTTCAGCCATATGCTCCCCCACAACCTCAGTGGAATACACCATCTCAAGGGTGGAGGCCCCCATACAACCAATCTCCAACCTTACTACCTCCACCTCCATCTTAACCACAACTCCTTCACCCTGCTCCACCTAAGCAACCTCAGATGCCTGCTTAGTGAAATATGAACCCAAACAACAAGAAGGCACAATAGTTCTATAGTGGGGAGACAAATTACCCTGCCTATGTTGTGGAAATTTATAAAATCAAACTCAGGTATGGAAGAGTGCTTCCAGATAATCAACCACCATATCCACCTGAGGAGATTGAAGAGGAAAATGAAGAGAGTGCTCCTCTAGCCAATCCACCTCCTTTTCCTTAGAGACTAATCCATCCTAGCCAGCACATCCCAGAAGAGACTGAACTTCTGGGTGAATTGAAAAAAATGTGTGTTAAAATCCCACTCCTCCAAGCTATCAAGGATGTCCCCATCTAAAACAAGTTAATCAAGGAGAAATTATTCAAACATCCTAGGAGGAGAAAGAAAGACACCCCTACCATTAATGTCAATTGACAACTATCTGACTTAATGTTGGGGAGAGTGATTTTCTCGAATTATCTAAACCCTGGATGTCCTGTGGTAGATGTGAACATTGATGGTGCCATTGTTCCCCATACCTTGATTGATCTTGGGGCTGCCATCAATGTGGTGAATAAGGAGACTATTCTTAAACTAAATCTCCAAGGATCATTAAGGAAGACCACAACAATCATGTAGCTTGCAGACAGATCCACATTAGCTCTTGAGGGAGTTGTTGAGGATGTGATCATTTCCATTGATTCCTAGGAATACCCTGCTAAATTCTTAGTTCTCCAATCTAATACCAAGTTCAATGGTTATCCTCTCATCCTTGGAATTCCATGTCTAGCCATTGTTGATGCTTACATAAGTTGCAGGGCTAGAATATGACCATTTAAAATGGGCATTTGTCCCAAAAATTGGTCGTATACCCTCCTGCTAAATGATCTATAGAGCATGAATTACCTTTATGGTTGGAAGAGGAGGAGGAATATGAAGACTACTCTGACACATATTACTCGATATGTACCCTAGATGCTACTATAGGAGGGGGGCAACGTGATGAAGATGACTTGATTGATGAAATCCTCAAGAATCAACCCCCCAACACCATGTATCTTGATGAGTTAGTAAAGAAACGGAAGATAACCCTTGGAATTATTTGTACCTAGCTTAATCAAGTCCTACTTATGTTGAGAGGATAAAATTTAGTCCATTTAGAACATTGAAAATCAACCCCTCTCTCTCTACACATCAAGAAAAGGAATTATGTGACATGCTAAGAGACCATATGGATTCCTTTGCCTAGAGTTATAAGGAAACTAAGGGAGTGCACCCTTTAGTGTATACTCACCACATTTACATCAAGGAAGGCTGCAAGCCAGTGCACCAACCTTAGAGGAGAATGAACCCAACCCTCAAAGACATAGTTAAATAAGACCTGCAGAAGTTATTGGATGCAGGTTTCAATTACCCCACCTCAGATAGTGAGTGGTTGTCTCCTCTAGTTCTAGTCCAAAATAAGAATGGAAAATGGAGGATTTGTGTAGACTACAAAGAGTTAAACAAACCACCAAAAAGACCATTTCCCTCTACCTTTCATTGATCAAGTCTTGGATGGTCTTGTAGGAAAGAATTTCTTCTCTTTCCTAGATGGATTCGGTGGTTAAAATCAGATCCAGATTAGCCCATAGGAGCAATATAAAACCACCTGCACTTATTCTTAGGGTATCTTTTCTTATAGGGTCCTTCCTTTTGGATTATGTAATGCCGCTGCCACTTTTTAGAGGGTAGTTTTGAGCATATTTGCAGAGCTAATCCATGACTCTGTAGAGATTTATATGGATGATTTCACTCCCTATGGGTTTGATTTCTTGGAGGCTCTCTCTAACTTGGTGAAAGAATTAAATAAATGCATTGAAATGAACCCATCCCTTAGTCCTGAGAATTGTGAGTTCTTGATGAATTCAGGGACTGTTTTATGTCACTCATTCAAGTACAAAGAAAGGTTTGGCATGAAAAAACATCAAATACAAATTCTTTTAAGAAGGTGATTGGGCTCTTCTATATGACTCCAGGTTCAAGGACTTCAAAGGAAAATTGATGACTAGGTGGCTGGGACCTTGTCTGGTAGAAAAGTGCCATGAAAATGGGTTTTTGCAAATAAGGCCCATTGATGAAGAAGGTATCCCCTTTATTTTCAATGGATACAGCTTGAAAGCATATAAAAGACCTCTGTCAAGGGAATATTTCATCAATACTATCAATAAGCAAGTGAATGTGCTTGGAAGTATCTCAGTTTCCATCTCACCAAATTATTGAAGACTACTTTTATTTTTGAAAAAAATGAAAAAAGGGAAATAAGAAGAAATAATAAGGGACGTGGGTGAAAACCTCTATGAGGCACCTGAGTCCAACTTCTGGGTTGAAAACCTCCTTGAGGCAACCTAAGAGTGAAAAAAAAGGAAAATAAAATTTCCCTCGGTAAAATCCTCCCCTGAGGCACATAGGGTGGGAAAACATGTTGAAAACCTTCTTTGAGGCGACCTGTGTGTCTTTCAAAGAAAAAATAAAATTCCATGGCAGGGACCTCAAACTTGCCCACTAATAAAATTCTGTGATTTTTGCAGGTTTTTAAAGGAAACAAAGGACACAAAGTTCAGGGGACAAAAATCCAAGCACCACCATGTTATTCCTCCATTCACTTCATATATCCCATGCCTACTATGTATCCATCATCCATTCTCACTTCCAGGCATCAGAAACCAATTTTTATGCAGTTTTCTAACTTTTACAGGGTTTCCTATAGTTACTACAAGAGTTTCCTATAATACTATAGGATGTCCTAAAACAATACAGGAATAAAATTTTGATTGGGAAATGATGATGTAGGCCTGTTCTAGGTTTAAATAAGGGACCATACACCTCACCACCTCTCACCTAACACCATCTCATGACAATACCAACCTCTGTGTCCATCAAAAACCACTTAGAAAAATAAAAAAATACAAAACAATTAGAAAAGGAGAGTCCAAGCGTCATGCCATCATTGGCCTCACTCACCTACCACTCCATCTCTTCCATTTGCATCCATCTACTCCTACATAACCACCCATTCCTCTTCCAAATGAAAAAAGAAAAAAAGAAAAAAAAATGATGAAAAAGGCAGCTATAGGATTTCCTGTAGTAACTATAGGAAACCTTGTTACAACCTGTGTTCTCACAACAACAATATCTCCGTGCATTCTCCTTTAACATCCATGCAAGTAAATAGCTCCAGAACCCCTACAGACACTATGAATCCTATCTAGAGCTAAACAACAACAATAGAGATCAAGCACCTGCACACAACAACAAAAAAAGGCAAGCACATCAACAGGAAGAAATATACATAAAAGTGAGCAAGGAAAAGAACTTACCTGAACAAAAATAAGCACAACAGAGTCACCCTCCAGCATGCATAAACCAAGCAAAGGAAGGCATGGGTATGGGACCTCATATGAATTCTTCTCTAAGTACGATATCATAAAATTGTAGGAATATGAAAAAAGTTCGATTTTATAAGTTGGAGGTGGCTATTTAACTTGTCCACCCTCAGCTCGGAAACAAAAAGTGAAATCCTAGTCAACATGACATGTGGCAATGTCACATCAAGGAGAATGAGTTGAAAATGTGATCGAGCTAAGTTATGTAAGAGTGGGTGACGATTATAAGGGGAGGCTACATGATAACTAACAGTGAGCCAATGGTCCCAAAGAGGAAATCTCGTACAGTTCCAACCAATACAACACTCCAAGGAATCGACCATAAATAGCAAACATTCTAAACGCTCATGCACCATTTGTTCATTTCAAGATCAAAGAAGACCAGGACCACCTTGGAGAGCCATTGAGGAGGAAAACCTATTTTAGCCACCCTACATGAAACAAAACTACAAGAAAAACTATAGGAAACATATGGAGCTACAAGAAACATTGGAAATTCATAGAGAACACTGAAAATGGGTGCATAGGGTCCAGCTGCTCAGAAATTCTCCTCATCCAAAGCATCATAGTGTTTTTTAGGTGCCCCATATTGTTGAGAAATGGAAACAAGAAATTTCAATTTAATTTGTCCTTGAATTAAACTGTGAATTAAATTCAAATTCTATTCTCATAACAACTTAAAATAGTTAAATTAAGTTTATTAAACTTACTTAACTTAGGAAATTCGAGTTGGAAGTTTTTTGGAATTCATGTATATTTTATCCCTACTTTGTAGGAGTCTAATGTGAGTTAATTGTGAGTTGTAAAATAGAATACTTAGTTTCATGAGTCAGTTAAGTTAAATTAGCGCTCAAATTGATTGAGAGAACTAATAGTGAGTTAACAGTCATTGGTAACACTAATGAATTCCACCAGTGCTACTCTAGTTAACTAAATATTTACTCATTAGAAACTCATGCATGTCGATTATGAGAAATACCCAATTGAGAGTAGAGTGCAAGGACAATGTACTATTTATTTTATATTTTTCTGAGTTGCACTGATAGTGCATGCAATCAGGAACTGACCCTAAAGGGAATGTACAATTTTTAGAGGCTTTATTTCCCTTTAAATACAAGCTATCCTTCATACGAATTACACATTGGAATAGAGACTTGGAAAGCTTGTGAATTGGTGAAGCTTTGGCCTTGAGCTTTCTTATGAGTTGGATATTGAATTTTCTGAGTGTTGGGATTGTTCTAAAGAGAAGAAACATTGTAATTTCATCTTGATTTTCTAGATTAATACAAAACAGATAGTAGGGTTTTGAGTTGTGGCTTTCCCCGGATATTTATTTTGTTATGTTCCTTTGATTCTCTTCCTCTATTGATTATTTTTTTTAATGTTTATGGTATTCCTCCGTAAAGAGTAGAAGTATATTCTTTTCTCTTGCTTTAGCAAATTGTATTAGCTTGTGAATCTACAGGATTTTCTACATGGTATCGGAGCAACATTGTTTTTTGGGTGGAGATTTTGCAGAGTAGATATCAATTTTTTTTGCAAAACTTTTAGAAACAAATAGTAGATCTAGATTCCTTGAGAAACGATACCCAAATTCAAAAAAAAAATCAGCTAAATCAGAGTTCAGATGAGGGAGATATCGTTGCTTTAAAATGATCTCTCTAGAGGAGATTTCGAAGTTTTGAGTTTCTAAGTTATAGGTGAAAGTCAAATTTACATATATACTTCAGGATCAATAGATGGAGTTCCATGGGTTGAGGCTTGAGTATGCCTTGGAAGGAAGCTCACATTTCATAGCCTGGAGGGACAGGAAGGAGGCTATGCTAGAGGATAATGGCTTGAAGGAATTTGTTGAACAAGCAATTCCTAAGCTAGCAGCTACTGATGTATAGAAATTGGCCACGTGGAAGAAGTGTGTGGGGTGTAGGTTTTAAACCCATACAGAAATTACCTGCATACGAATTCTAAATCACAGGAAAAATAAAAATGCGAGAGCATAACACATAAAACACATATACACATAGATTTTCCACTGATCTCAAAACCGAGACTACCAGCTTGATTTTTCATTATATTCCTTTCAATGTTACAATACATATTTATACATGCCGAAGCATCCAATACCATGGACCGAAAACCATCGCATCCAAAACTATGGATTGAAAAACCATAGGTAGGTTCACCCAACCTAATATAGGGTCCCAAAAAAAAAATTTGGGGGCGCTGCCCCGAACCCCG
>APFE031179112.1:540-12012 GCA_000404065.3 Pinus taeda | reverse complement strand
ATATTTATACATGCCGAAGCATCCAATACCATGGACCGAAAACCATCACGTCCAAAACCATGGACTGAAAACCATAGGTAGGTTCGCCCAACCTAATATAGGGTCCAATATAAATTTTCTCGCGGTGCTGCCCCGAACCCCGTAGAGGGGGGCTACCCACCCCCCTCAAACCCCCCGGTTCACTACGTAGGTTAGACGTGGAAAGAATATAACACAACCCAACATGGGGAAGGCAAGGTGGATAATCCTTGAGGGAGTTTGAGATCATATTTTCTCAAGTCCCCATGGAAAGGAAAACATGCATGCTATGTGGAAAACATTGAAGCACTTGTATCAGAATAATAATGATCAAAGGAAGTTGGAACTAAAGGATAAACTTCGTAAAATTAAGATGGAGAAAGGCGAAATGATTCGAAAGTACTTGACCAAGTTCACTCAATGTCGGGATGAACTTGAAAGTTTTGGGATCACAATTGTTGAGGAGGATATGGTGAGTCTTTCTCTTCTTGGACTCCCAAAGAGTTGGCATAGTTATCAAGAGTCTGTGAATGGTTAGGAGAAGCTTCTAGAGTGGGAATGACTATGGTTGGCATGGAAAATTTTAGGGGCTAATGTTCGCCCAGTGGGCTAATTTTCCATGATTTTTCCAAAAAACGATTCGCCAATTTCCAATTTTTATAAAAGATGATTCGCCCAAATTTTAGAATATAAATTATTTTACCTTAAAAATCGCAACATTATATAGTGGCTATATGATAAATCATTATAAATTTGAATAATTTTACAAATATATCATTGAAAATTTTATAGTTTGCATATTGGGGATTAGTGAGATTCGCCAATGTTTCTAAACTTCAAGAAAATTTTCCATCCTTAAAATTTTCCTTGATGGTTGGATTTGATGTAAGTGATGAACCTCATCATTGGGTAACTATATGGACCTTAATACACCTCCAAGATTATTAAAATCAACTCTTATCATAATTCCTTACATATTTTAATTATATTTTTCTTAATGAGATGAGTAAAAGTAAGATGTTATGTCTAGTGGTCTAATGTGCATTGATTGGAGTTTTTTAAGAGAAAAGCATTGCAATTTTGGCTAATTAAGGGTAGAAACTCGAATGGGAGAAGGAGTATTAATTGTAGGAGATAGATCCTCCTAATTTAATCCTCACTCATTCGAATATTCCTCCATCAAATCACACTAGCTCAGAGTTGCAAGCAGCCGAGACATGAAGATCAAAAGGCAGCTGAGCCAATGACAGTTAAGAGTTAGTTCATCTTGAGTTTGGGAGCCAAGCCTCCCTAGATTTAGGGAAGTCAATGAGACTTCAGTTGTATAAATAAGGAGGCCTAGAGCCTCATTAGGATTCAGATTTTTTATGTAAGAGCACTAAGCATTTTTGAGTTCAAGATTTGTGTAAGACATTGTTATGTCATTTTTATGATATGATAATGAGAATGAGCATTTCCTTGATCTAACACTAAGTTGACTCAGAGGGCTAAAACTCTTGGGTTAGAGCCCAACCCTAGTAGAAAAGGCTCCTCTTCTTGTACTTGTATGCTTAGTTGATTTCATAGATTAATGGTTGAATTGGTTTTAGCATTATTTCATTGCAAGTAGTTATGAATTTGATTAGTTTCCTTCCATTTGTGCATTTATTTAGCAGTAGATTAGAAATATAAAGGAATACCAAAAAGATATTAGCAGGTTTATTTGGCCTCACTCCTCTCTTCAGGGACCATGGTTTAAGGAAATAACTCCTATGCATCCACAAAAGATAGAATTCTGATTTCTCATGGAATTTAAGGTTTGCTGCTACTTAGGCTCTGAAGAAGTCCTAGCCACTCCCTTGCCTTATTTCTCCCACTTCACCTCTCCTAAGCCCTATAACACCTTCCAAATCACCCCTATTTCTCTCGGCTGGATCTCGTACGAATACCAGGGATCTTGTAGGAGCATTAGGACATTCTGTAGGACGACCTATACTACGAAATGGACATTGGAGCGCTGCCTTTCCTCCTTATAGTTTTCTGCATACTATCCTGTATAACGCTTCGTCCTTCTTTCCTACAGTTTACATTAAGGTGGAAGTAATGATAAAAAGTCTAATGACAAGAAAAACTTTAAATGCCGAAGATATGCAAAACATGCCACCTTACGTGAGCTAGTCCTTTGAAAAACACAACACCATACTTCATTAACAATTGGCAACAACTCATTAATTCGCATTAAAATGCATGACCAACTCTTGGCTGAAAATTTTTTCTCGAATAATGAGCCAGAACTAACTGCGATGGAGAGGTCCTACGATTTTGCTTTGCGATATCGCAGATCACTGTATCACAAATCACAATTTCATCGTTTTTTGTCTATCGCAAGGTCGCAGTATCACAATATCGCAACATCGCAACTTCGCAGTGTCACAGTATCGCAGTATCGAAGTATCACAACATCGCAATATCGTTATAATCCTTATGTGTGATTCATGTATCTTTGCGATGCAAGATATGCGATATCGCATATCGGCGATTTTAGAGTTTTTCAATGTGAGTGATTCTTTAACGTATGCGATGCGATGAAGTTTTGCGTCACAATCTTGCGTTTTTCATCATTTTAACTCATTAGAAGGTACCCTATCATTCTTTGCGCGATGCGATATCTCTTAAGGAGTGAATTCTATTTTCTTCATTATGAAACTTAGGTTTTTTAGAATCTTCAAGGTATATTCCTAAGTCCATGATGTTGTAAGTTTTATCTAAAAAGAAAATATAACACTAACTGATTTTTTAGATTTTTACTAAGGGTCCCCACTTATTTAGTATTAGCAATAACACTTCATAAGGAGGGGGGTTGTTGGTGGCACAACACCTTATCATTAGGAAGCTTCCATGAGAGGTGGAGAACTACTTCCCTTATATGGAGATTTGAAGCCCAACTGAACTAACTCAAACTGGAATCAGTTCATGAATAGGTTAGGAAGAACCTTCGCAAGTTGGTTTGTTAAAAACTTTACCCAACTAGGTTGGCGCGAGTGCGAATCTGAGACAGAGCACCAGCTGGCACGCCCTCTTTGGAGGATTTCCCCCATTGGTGCAAGTGATACACTATGGAACAACACCAATGGAAAAAGGGCTATTTTTATGGGTATTTTGCAGAAGGTGTCTTTAGGGCATATGAAGTACATACTCAAGGGGATACAATGCAGGTGTTTTCAGGTTATGTCACTTCTCACAGGTCCCGGAATAAGTCCTCCAATGTGCAGGAGAAGGGGTAACAGGGACGGTGACAAATTACTGTGTAACAATATCATAAGCAAATTTTCATCCACGATTGCTTATTTGGATGTTGCATCATTGGACGACGATGGGAGATCGCATAGTAACTCCGCGAATACTAGGGCTTTCTTTGATTTAGCATTTTTGAATTCCAAATCAAACTCTTGTAGAATTGCTATCCATTTTGAATATTTTCCCCCCAGCAACTGTTGCAACAATATATAGGTCATGGGGTTGCAATCTGATAAAATGGTAGTTTTCGTGAGGAGGACGTAGTGCCGAAATCTCTGTATTGCTTTAACAGCCACGAGAGCAAGCGTTTCAATGTAGGAGTATTTCCTTTCCATATCATTTAAGTTTCAACTTAAATAATATATAGGATGTTTAATTCCATTGTCCTCTTGAACAAAAACCATTGCTATGGTCGTATCTGCTGTAGCCAGATACAGGTTAAAGTCTTTTTGATAATAAGGAGCATACATTAATGACGCTTGTATTAGAGATTTCTTTAAAGCATCAAAGGAGGCTTGCGCGACCTGGTCCCAAATGAAGGGTACTTCCTTTTTTAATATACGAGTATAACCTTTAGCTAGTTCGGCGTAATTTGGAATGAACCTCCTGAGGAAATTTGCTTTCCCTTGGAGTTTCTGAATCTAAAGAAAGTTTGAAGGTGGAGGCAAATCGATGATTGCCTGAACCTTGCAAGGGTCGAGACGAATCCCATCCTTTGAGACAACGAAGCCAAGTAAATGACTAGAAATGACACAAAACACACATTTGTGCAGATTAAGTCTTATCATGTAGTGTCCGCAACGTAGAAATATTGCTCTCAAATGGCGCGGATGATCGGTTCGCTTTCGCGAATGAGCTGGGAGATCATCGAGGTAAGGTTGAACAATGTTTTTGATGTCATGGAAAGCATAGTTCATTGCTCTCTGAAAAGTTCCCTTGCATTCTTCAAACCAAATGGTAGCTTGCGATATGTGAATGTGCCCCACGGACAAATGAATGCAGTCTTTGACTGGTCCTGTGGGCGGCTATTTATTTGATTATACCCGGAAAATCCATCCATAAATGGAAATATTTCACCTTTGGTGCATTCATCAATTATCTGGTCGATAAAGGTGTAGGGTAGTTGTCCTTTGGACAAGCTTGATTTACATCCCCGTAATCGACGCACACTCTAATCGTTCCTTGTTTTTTCATCACAGGAACAATGTTCGATACCCAATCAGTTAGGGGAACGGGGTAAATGAAACCAGCATGGAGGAGTTTTTCAATTTCCGCCTTGATGGCAATGACTTTCTTGGGGTGCACCTGCCTTAGCCACTGTCGTACCAGTTTGACATCTGGATACATCTTAATTTCGTGTTCAACTATGCTCGAGTTGATACCTAGCATTTCGTCATATGACCAAGCAAAGATATCTCTAAACTCGCGAAAGAGAGTGCTATATATTTCCAGTTCGGAAGAAGAACAAGATTTTCCAGCATGAATGTTCTCTACAATATCTGTTTTGGTTGAGATATTTATGGCAATAGTCTCTTCGATATTGGATAGGTTTCTCTCGGAATCCACCGTGTTTACAGTATTCGTCAAAAAGTCAAATACTGAAGGATGGTGTAGGTCACCGGGATTTTCTTCTTTCCAAGTCAGAAGATGGGAACGATGGTGGTAATTTTCCCATGGTGCCCCATCAATCAACATCAATTGAATGATTCCTTCGTCTGTAGAGTGTACTTGCGACCAAGGATCTGAAGGGGTTCCATATTCCTTAGACCTATCTATCCAAAAGCTCGAGGAGCATTGATGTGGGTTTGCCTCCCACGCTGAGAACATTGATTACTATAATATTTCCAGTGGGGTTAGAGGCAAAACCTGTGAATGATCCATTTTAACATCATTTTCTGACATCCTTTGAATGGAAGATATCATATTGCAGGTTCCTACATTATCCACTTCCGCCAAATTCGTAGGAGGCAATAGGGTAAACGTTCCCATTAATGTAGGGTATTTTAGTAGGCCTACTCGGATATTATGAAGCATGCTAGGGCTTCCATGGATCATCAGAATGTTTCCCATAACTTGCGAACTATTGGGAAGAAAATTTTGTCGGTCGATTATTGTAATTCCTCCTTGGGAAGGAAATGCAATTTTCCTAAATTAGGTCGACACAACAGCCGCCATGGCATATATCCAGGGTCTTCCCAGTAGGATGTTGTAATCAAGGTTTCCGTCAATGACTTCAACATCAATCTCTACTATTTTGCCCCCCACTTCGACTTGCAAGTTACTTAATATTCCATACGGGGTGTATGTACGTCCATCAAATGCTTTCAATGTCGTTGATGATCGTGACAAGGACGGAGACCCTAGAGTTTTCCAGCAACTCATCGACATGATACATGTGGATGCCCCCTCATCAATAATTGTTCTATGAATAGTTTTGTTGAGGGCTTTCACTTGAATGAGGAAAGCTAGTTGAGCTGGTAATTCAGGGTCGTTTCCTTTATGATTAAAAGGTACAAGATTGGAATCCGTTGGGTCAATCCCACCTATTGTTGATAATAAAGCCTGCTTTTGGGAGGGGCAATTTTGCAGTACCTCAAGAGTCGACATCATGGATGGTGATTGAGCTAAATCCTCCACTATATTATAGTGCTGTGCTGCTCGGGCACGAGGATTAAACTTCGATTTGTGTACTACTCCCTTTGGCGGTTTTATTGTTAATTCAGGAACAATGGGTAGCACAACTTCTGTTGAATTCGTTGTCAAACTACTAGTTTGATCGTTATCCTTGTTGTTCAACATATGTGGATTCCCGTAATCTTTACTCCCTATCATTATGAGAGCATCATTTAGTTGCTTCAAGACTGACAACATTAGCACTTGGGACGAGGAAACATTTTCACTAGCAACCAGATTTTTTCCTGGGTTTGGAAACAGATCCGTCAGTACAGCCGAGGTTTTTGGACTTTTGAAGAATTTTCTAAGTTCTTCTTTATATGGACACTCTGGTCCAGTGATCCTCGTCACATATACTCCATGGATTTTTTGGTTTCGCATTCCTAGAAGGGTTCACAGAAGATTTTCTAGGAGACGAGTCTCCCTGGTTTTTCTTCTTCCCTTGTTTTTTCTTCTTGCCTCCTGGCTGCTTGGTTTCTTTGCCTTTGTCTGTTGACACGGAATTTACTTCCGAGGCTAGAAGTTCCTCATTTGCATCTTGACTTGAAACTGTGCGGGCCTTTTTTGATGTGGCCTTCGCGGTTTTAGTGCTTGTCGTACCTATCACACCATCACCGACATGAGAGTCTTTGTTTTATTTAGGAGGTAGAGGAATGAAGAATTCTGGTCTAGGAGCGTCAGGGATTTTATCGTAGAGCGTGTCAGATTGAGTATAGATCAAGTCTAGATATTTTGCATGAGCAATAACTTGCTCTTCAGTGATGACTCCCCCCTTTGCCACATCTTCTGTAATAGCGGGTAACAGTGACTTAATAAACCATTTAGCCAATAGCTGATCAGGAACATATGTTTTTACCATTCTACGACGATGCCGCCACTCATGAATATGATCGGATATGTGAGTGGCTATCGTTTGTTTGAAATTGGTAAGCCGCTCAGTTCCTGTTTCATACCTGATAGGTAACTGAAAATGGGTTAAAAAGGTTGTGGCTAGGGTACTAAAGTTATCAAACGAAGCTTTAGGTAGTTCGATATACCACTTTGCTGCCATACCAGTTAATGTGCGTTGAAAGAGGTGAAGTCGAATCGAATCATCATTGAGAGTGTTTGATGAACACCATAGATGAAAGGTCATCACATGATTCGATGGGTCTTCGCCCGGATTTCCATTAAATTTAGGAATATCCAACGGAATTTTATGCGGAATCACTGGCCACCAAGGGGCATAGGCAATTGGATCGTTCGTTAGTCGAATTAGATCCGGTAACTCTAAAGTTGCCACGAAAGGCAACTCTTGATTCAGGATTGGTTAAGCATACCCAAGATAAGATGGAATCGTTTGAGCAGTCGGTCTTTGCATACTAGCATAATGCATTTGATGTTGGTAACTTTGGTAAGGTTGATGGGCATAATCATTATGATATGGTTGATACGGCTGCCCATTACTTGCAAAGACTTGTTGCTCATATCCTTGGTAAGCCTGCTGGAATTATGGTTGTTGGTATTGCACCAGCCATGGTTGTGAAGCCATGGACTATTGTCCAGCACTGACTGTTTGACCAAGATGGGGATTGGTGTTCCCCGTTTGAACCTGTGCCATTCCACTAGTTGGTGATTGTGGTTGTATCGGAGGTAAAAGAGATTGTTGTATTGCAGCCTGTGAAATTTGAGGTTGGCATACAACTGGTGATGCTTGTACTTGCGATATTGCCACAATAGCTTGCATAGTGGGGATGTTTGTCATAGGTGAACTTTGTTGTATTGAGCATACAACTCTTGGTTGTTGAGACAGGATTAGTACCCAACCGCTGGTTGTGATTCTAGCATAACCCAAATTTTGCTGCGAACTCACGCATGGTTGTCCTTCTGAGGAAGACAATGAAAGGGTATATGGCCCTCCATACAACGCTAATCTAGTACTCAAAGGAATAATTTGCCTTTGGGGAGAAGTTTGCCCAAATTGACCTTGTGATGGATCAATTTGTCGAGACTCAACGTAAGAGATTCTAGATATAATTCCGGATGAACAAATGGGAACAGTCCATACTGTCGAAATAGTCCCTGGATGGACTCCATCCAGCGATTGGAAGCTGGTTGGGACAGATGGCATGCCGGCAAACATTGTCATAATAGCACAAGGAGCTTCCACTGTTGCTGTGTTGGGTGACATAGTCCTTGATGTTGACGGTTGTTCAGACATATTAAGCCTATCCAAGAGATTCCTCAGCGATTCTTTAGGAACTTCCGAGGGTGGGTGAATATTCTCTGATGAAGAAGGATACAGGGCAACCCCAACTCCAAGTTGCATTGGAGTGTTAAATGGAGGATCTTCCACAATCTCTTCTATGGTAATCAATCCAGGAGGAAGAGGCAGACCGTCAAGTCCGTAAAATATTTCTGGTGCTGAAGAAGATGTAAATCCTGCATCAGCAGACGGTTGGGGAGTAACACCTTCCGAATCGGCTGTAGACGGAGCCGGTTCAAGAATAGAAGTGTTAATCATCACACTAGGATCAACTGTAATGTCCTTTTACTGTTGCGGAATTTCTTCTGTAGAGGGAGGGATTCCAGAAATGTTTGGAGTAACCGGAGTCTCCGAGGATGTTGGAGTGCTTGCTCCAACCAACCTAGGGGACTTCAATCCAATTAAATGAGTTCGCTTTTTCTGGAATGGTTTCACTTCCGGAGTCAACGACGGTTGACTCGTGAGTCTCCGCGAACAACGGGGTTTTGATTGAATTTCTTCCACGATTGCAGATTATTTGATCAACTCAAAATAAAAAGGGAAAAATGTTTTCGAATTAAATGAATTTTAGACGCTTTGACACTACTTGTTTTTTCAATTTTAAAGAGTCGAGAAAAAACAAAAGATGACTCTAGTCGCCTTCGATTTTTATTGAGCCTGAAGTGACAAGTGCTCAGTGTTAGAATATTATATATATTACGGAGCAATAGAACACATAAAATATTGCAGAAATATAAACACAGAAAACGCACAAAACAAGAGAGACACAGATATACATGGTTCACCCAGTTTGGGCTACGTCCACCTCGAATAGCCAGTCCTTCCTTTCTATTATCCAGCAAAATGAAGAGACACAACCTACAACAAATCCGTTGTAATATCCTATGTCTTCTCTCATAGTCTCACCTCTCTGTTTCTTGCTCACACCGAATACACATCTATCTCACAGCCTCAAATACAATGCCCTCATACAAATATAGGGGTTTCCTTCTAGGGCAAAAAACCCTAAACTAAACAGAAGTTCTACCGTCAGATCATCCGCCTAATGAACGGCCCAGATTGACTAGAAATTACTATACTTTTACAAGGCAATTTTACATTTGTTTTTAGCTTCAGGGGCGCTGCCCCCAAAACCCCCTGCCAGGGGGGGAGGCTCCCAAAGGTCACAGCCGCCCCCTGCAGCGAATATTTTACGGGCGGCGTTGTCACCTCCATTTTGAACTGGGGTCCAATGTGGTGGTACTTTTGAATATAGAAGATAATCAGGCTCCACACCCAACACTCAGAGGACCTTTTCCTTTAAGGAGTCTGAAAAGGAGCAAAATGGAATTCTCTGGAGATCTAGGCAGAGAGGATTACCAAACCAATCGCAAAACTGCAGAATAATTTTTACGGTACGGCAGTCAATCTTCCCAAATGCTATGTTCGGTGCATTTCGATCGATAGGGTGGCAGACAGGGCTTCCTAAGGATAAAGGATGCAACCTATTGTGGTCTCCCAATATATACTCGACGGTATGTGGGAGCACAAGTTCGTACTGGCACTTGCCGTCTAAGAGTGGAGGAATCACCCAACCAACATTGAAAGCAACAGTTATCAGGTTTTACGACGCCGGAATATGTCTCTAGCCTAGACCTCTAGATGTTGTGCGTTAAGTACCAAAGCGTTGTTAGATTCATTGAATTTATTTTAAGTTGATCTTGCTTAATAGTTTGCCTTTCAATTTCACCACGTGATGTATATATAGTTCCTAAAATGCAATCTACGATGATAAACAAACGTTTGATCTTCTTTCAACAATGAAAATCCTAGCTACTAAAGGGAAGAAAGTCAAGAATTTTTTCTTCACAGAGCATAGAGCACACGCTAAATGCACAGTCCTAAATCAAGCCAAGAAATCAAAATGCAAATTCACATGCATGTATTTGTTTTTAGCTCTCTTAATGTGTGAATTATGTTAAGAAAGCTATGTGCAAAACTGAATTACTTTTAAAGCGACAATACTCAACAAAATTCCTTTTCAAAATGAAGTGAAAGCAAGAGAGACACTTTGCGATTTTGAAATGGAAATTGCTTTTCGACACTTTAAAACTAATAATTCAAATCCTATGCAATAGTACTTGTATAATCAACTATCAAGAATAATGGGATTTCTTCCTAAAACTAAAAACGACAGCTATGACACTTTCAAATCTAGAGATGACGGTTCGACTATGCCACTTTTCGCAAAAGAGAACTAAAAACGACGCACAATACATAAAAACGTTTATAGTTCTTTGCACTAAGGAGGCAGAATAATGCAAGAGAAGGGGGTTTTCACATAAGTACACTGACTAGAGACAACAAAACTCTTGAATAAGACTGAAAACAGTGAGAAAAATCCACAGTCGGAGGGTAAAGTTAGCCCTCCCTGACCATTGCACCTGTTACACAGCAAACTCAATATGCAGCACACCTACTGCACTTGGGAAGTGCAATGCATACAGGCTGCCTTGAAGGCAAGGTGCGATGGTAGCAGCACGAGACTTTGAATGAGATTTCACTCACAGTTTGCAATCTAGTTCAGGTGTTTAGGCTGAATAAGTAAAGATCAGTGTATGTAAAACATAGGGGTGATCTAAGAGGTTACTAGAGCCACCACTTAGGGAAACTAGATTGCTTGCAGATCTATTGTTTAATTCATAAACAAAACATGGAGATAGATTGAAGCAGCATTGATCTACTTTGCATTTGTATAACAAATGCATTTTGAAGGCTAGCTGGCTTGACTTCAGGCTCCATCTGTAAGTTTATAAAAGAAACAAGGATAGATAGGCTAACAAGTAATCTAGTCTCTCCCCAGCGGAGTCGCAATTTTGTTATCCAGGAATAGTGTCCACTCAAATACTGTTATCCCCACTAAGATGGGTGGCTATCTTAGAAACAAACAATCAAAGTCTACTGTTGTTTCCTTTTATGAAAATAAATGAGAGGAGGACCAAGAAGACCAACCTGAGTCTTGTGCTTGATTTCCTCTCCTTCTTGATAGAGCTTCACTGCTTCTTCTTTGTCTTCCCAGCTTCAAAAGAACCTGTGGAATCACAGCAACATACTATTATCCAAGAAATAAAGATTTAAATTCATAAATAATACAGGATTAGATGTGTATTAACCATATACATGCATTTATAAACAAGTACACAAGAATATGGAAGGAAACAAGAATAGCTTTATTCAGATGAAAAGTAGCAAGAGGATTACAACCATGTGCTCTGACCTAG
>APFE031179102.1:38080-49103 GCA_000404065.3 Pinus taeda | reverse complement strand
GGTCACCAAGCCAGCATAATGGCCTACATTTTGACATCACACAACATTTCCTAAGCATACACAAAGGATCATGGTTCTATGGGTGAAATAAACAACTCTGCCAAAGTTATGGACACCTGTTGGCAGCAGAGCACTGTTAATGGTATTGAAGTCACATTATTTACACCAATAGGTAGTTATTAGCACCCTTCTGTTTCTTATGCCTTAGTAATCAATCATATATTATTTCCCAAACCATACAACGCATGTAAATCTATTATCACCAATCATGACAGAACAATTGACAATGACTGCATGAGACTCTGTATCCACGACAGATGTCCTATCCCCAGCCTCGCATCATATCACCGCAGTCTCTTACGTATTAAGCGACCCAACTCTACGCCTCGATTTCGGTAATTTGATACTTTTGTAAACATGGCATATTGCCATACGATGTTCCTTAAGGAATCTGTTTCAGAACGGGCACCGCTCCTTTATTTGACGGCCGGGACGACCTATCACATTGTGCGGGGGGAGGTTAACCTCATCATTCCCTGGATTACGTGTCAAATCACTATTCAGGAAGTTGTGTACTGGGGTATAGCACGGCTCAACGGTATACTATTTTTTATTTTTCTGCATGACTTGCTATTCATAAGCCATTTCCATTGTATACTCTGCAGCATTAGATTTTGAGCGAGTCTTGCGTCTGTCAGCCTCTCTGTGTTTCAACAGTGTGAACAATTGTCGTTCCATTGAGAGTTTGCAGCGAAACCATAAACATGGGAGGAAGATCGATTCGGATAGAACTGCAGGTGTTAACAATCTTTGTTGCTGCCCGGGAAATCCTGGCAAGAGCAGGATGGCTAACTTATCTCAACCGCTTACAGGAGTCCAACGAGACTGTAGCAATTGAATTCTTGCAGAACTTGCAAGAGGATCACTCCACAGTGAGGGGGAGACACGTAGCAATCACCAATGACATAATCCCAGAAGTCTCGGGACTGCCAGCCGCTAGACCTATATGGACGTTAAAGAAGGAGAGATTGCAGAAGATCATAGAAATCTTGCAGGAGGAAGGCCAGAGCCTGACAATTAGAGGAAAGGTGGTTCTTCCAGCAGCATTAGGAGAGCCATGGACGGAATTGGCGAAGACCATTCAAAGCTACATCACCTGTGAAGGCAGAAAAGACGTGGTAAGACCACGACATCTTAAACTCTTAGCTGTACTAAAGCAAAAATGCTCTGTAAATTTACCTGCATTTTTGAATTCATTACTTCATGACGTTTCACGGAGCATAAAAAAGGCATAGCATGTAGAGTCAGTTATTAGTCATCATGGGTTGATTCCGTTAATAGTCAGCCATAGCCTTACCCAGCAGCAGAGCAGCCAGGAAGAGCTAATTTCCATGATAAATGGAGGATTGACCACACCATCCCCAAAACTTAAACATGCCAACAGTACACCTGAGCGTCCAGAAAAATAAAGGAAATCGGTCTAGCTAGCACGGCTACGAGGGAGGCTGGAGAAGCCCCAAGGAAACACCAGCCAACCAGTAGAGATAGAAGATGAGAAACCCCCATGATTAGAAGGGGAAGACGATGAGAAAGGAATGCAGGAAAAAGAGGAAAGAGAAATGGAAGAAGAAGCCGAGCTATCTGAGAAGGAGGAGGAAACAGAATAGCAGGAAGGTAGCTTATTGTAGGACCCATTGGGAGAAGATGAATTGGCCAAAGTTTTGGCCAATATGGGAGAATATGGCCAACCTTCCAGTCCATCAGATCTGCATGCCGAAGAGGAACCTCAGAAGGGAAATGCACCTGAAGAATCACATGTAGAGGAGGTAGAAGAAGAGAATCTTCCTGTTCATGACGAAAATATGACAGGAGATGCTGAACAGGAACAATCCGTTCCTAGCCAGACGACACCAAGAGAAATTCTGGAGGAAAGGGGGCAGAAAAGGAAGTCATCAAAGAAATAACAGAACCAGTTAGGGTTCTTTCCCTGGAGCAACAAGAGCAGAGCAAGGAAGAAGCACCCTAGAGAGAAAATCAGGGAATTAGTCACAGTCCAGGCCGTAGTGAACAGCTAGCTGTTCCTTCTAAGGAACTTGAGGAAATTAAGGAATTGCGAAAGGAACAGCAGAGACTACTGAATATAATAGTTCAGCTCCACCAACAGATTAGGATTCTAAAAGCAAGGAAAGTAAAAACAACTTCGGGAAGGAAAAATGCAACCACTCCAGCAAAACCCCTCAAGGCAAAGGGGCGGAGGACCAAAGTCCATCCTGTTATTCAAAACCCTGTCAAAAACCAGGCTGCTATTCCAAATGATGCTGAGGAGCAGACTACTATTCCAATTAAAAAGGAATAGCAATGGACTGATATCCACGTTAAGATAGAAATGGATGACATGTTGACCCGCGATAAGGAAATTCAGACGGAGACACCACCTTCGAGAGTGATAAGGGTCATGGATGCAAAACAACGCAATAGGAAAATTCAGGTAAAACTCCCGGCCTCCACTGCCGCATGGAAAAGGGATCTGAAAACGGTAACCCTACTAAAGGGTTTGAAGCAAGCTCAGCAAGTAGAAGAAAAGCTTAGAGAGCAAACGGTCCCTTGAGAAAAGTATGAAGAGCTACAGCAGCAGCTTAGGAACGTCAATCTGTCCAAAAGCCAGGCCTTTGAAGGGTGGCGAAGGGAAGAAGAAAAAGTCGCGAAGGTAACTCGTAGGTTAGATATAGTTATCAAGCAGATGGATACCTTATATTATTTATACAATGACGTCCTAGCATGTAGAGCCCCTGCTAATAATTATGCCTTGTTTTTAATGGAACGATATTTGCAATTGAAAATAAAGGTTGTTAAAGCAGGTGCTCCCATACAAATTAACACCATCGAAGATTTTATAAACTGTTGTAAGCACTACGGAGTAAAAGTTCAGAGACTACTATGTGAGTTTTATTTACATAATCTTGTATTAGACCAAGAGACCGAGCTGAACCCTGGTCCTTTTGTTGGGGATATTCAATTACAGGCATTTATTTCATTTGGGGTTAATCAAATTAAATGGCTTAAAGCATATAATGTTTTCCAAAGAAAAGAAAATAGATTAGATTTGTGGATAAGAGCTGAGCCTAGGGATCCAGTACAGTTGTGGAGAAAACATAGAAACCTCATGAAGACTCTAGGTGTAATTGAAGCATTAGGACCCATGCATGAGGCAATCATTCGACAGAGATTTGAACCCTGGCCCTTTTGTTGGGGATATTCAATTACAGGCATTTATTTCATTTGGGGTTAATCAAATTAAATGGCTTAAAGCCTATAATGCTTTCCAAAGAAAAGAAAACAGATTAGATTTGTGGATAAGAGCTGAGCCTAGGGATCCAGTACAGTTGTGGAGAAAACATAGAAACCTCATGAAGACTCTAGGTGTAATTGAAGCATTAGGACCCATGCATGAGGCAATCATTCGACAGAGATTTGAATACTTTTTCTCTATCAAAGACCTTGCCATTGATGCGGCTAAATTTCGGTATCAAATCTCTAATCTGAATACCCAGCTCAGGGAACCGTTTAAGTATGAAAATTTTAAATTAGTCGCCAACCGCTTGCACCTCTATGGCGAAGTAATTTTGAGGCCAGGGCCATCCTGGTTAGGGTATAGGTTCCGGAGTCCAATTATTTGGCACCCTGCACCCAGATATCAAGCCCTGTATGAGATGCCTGAGGGTCAAATAGGCCATTTCTTTGAACACCTAGTTATGCATCATGGCTGTAGGCCTTCACATGAGATTCCATCTCCAGCCTACTCACTCATGTCCTTAAATGTCAACTACAATGTTTTCATGAGGGCATGAAAAAGGGTAAGCAGGGGGGTGTGTGGAGTACTAAAGAAGGTATGTTTTTGGTAATTATTTCAGCATGTTTTCATTAGAACTTACAAACCTTTTACATCATGAACTCGGAAAATGATAAGGAATAGTAATAAAACATGTGAGATTAATATGCAAGACGAAAACACTGACAAGTGTCATTTCCTTATGCAGAAAGAAGGAAAAATGAGAATCTGTTGTTCCAAAGGAAAGGACAAAGACGGATTAACCGTTGTCCCTCTGACGGGGAACCGTATGCAAACAAGGCAAAGCAAAGCAAATCAAAGCGAATAAGCCCTGGAAAGGAAGTGGAGATATCGGCTCGGCACAGGAAAGAAAAGAGATGACTGAGGACTAACGATTCGGCGAATCCCTTAGGATCCTTGATATTGAGGGATCGTTGTTTTATCTATTTATGGACTTAGATATCTTTGCCTTCACCATTATAAAAGGGGCAGCACTTTTAGCTCAAGGAGAGTTAGAATTTGCTATGTTTTATGTAATTTCCTTTAAGATCAAAACTTTGATCATCGAGTCTCGTTAAGAACTGATCTATTGTAATTCTGCTTTATGCATTAATACAAACTTGGTTTCTATTTCATCTCTGAGTCTGGAATAACTTCAAGCGGTGTACCCCTGGAGGCTAAGGGCCCGGCCCTGGAGGAAACTTGCTCCTGTACTATTACGTTTGGTTTATGCGTGGTTTTCTTATCGACGTTATTTGGTAATCTGATGTGTTTTATAATTTTACATCACATGCTCTGTTATGTTTAATTTATTAAAGTTTCTAAAGACAGAACTATTGTATTAACTCTGCATCGTATCACTGTTCTTTAGGTTGTTGATATAATACTGATAGTCTTTACAGAATACTGTTGTTGTTTAACTACAGAGCCTTTATGTTGTGCACTTGTTCATTAACATTACGGAATTCATTTTGGAAGTTATGTTATTTGCGATTGTTAGATCTATAAACAATGTTGTTCTATTTTGAAATGCAGTCATACTCTTTCTAACTGAGGTTGATAACTAGATCAGATTACTATTTAAGTGTGCCATGTGTGTATATGGTTTTCAAGCGCTGTTCTATAACTCATCATTAATCAGTGTTGTTCCATTTTGGTGTGTTATTCAATCCGCCCTTAAGAGTGGAGGATTGTTGTTTGATTCCTATAGATTACGATTAGTGCATTTGATCTTATAGACTAAGGTGTTACTACTTGTTAGACTTAGTTTCCATTACAATTTCTTAACTGCTGTTCTATTTCAGGTTTGCTATTCTATCTCTTAATTGTTGTTCCATTTCAGGTTTGTTGTTCTATTTCTTAATTGTTGTTCCATTTCTTATCTGCTGTTCCATTTCTTGTTATTTGTTATTTTGGTGTGAAGAACGATCTCAGGCTGTAGTGAGCATTAACATCTATTTTCCGTCTCCCAGATCCACGATCTGTTCTCTGGTTTCCTTTCCATCAGTTTACAAAGGGATGGGTTATTGCTACCGAACCCTTGACTGATAAATTGCTTAGTTTTCTGAATGTGTGGTTTAATCTCTTGAAGTAGTTAGATGTAAACAAGCATCCGTTTATTCTTGTATTTTTGAACACTGTGCTACTAGCATTACTGTGGCAAATGATAGCCTCAGAATGAGACACTCTTTGAAATAACAAAACATTCCCGGATTGGCATATTAATGTGAAATAATTAGAGGTGAAAGATACCCTTTTTATAGCTCCACACTAGCCACCTCAATGAGGCTTTCAACTAGTACGTCTGCCTAGGTATATTCCATTTGATTTTTGTTCAAATTTTTCTTTAACTATTACTCATGATGATCCCAGAATTGTCAGGAAGGCAGTAGATTCAAAAGATGGAAAACTTTGGAATGTAGCCATGATTGGTGAAATGGCATCTTTGGAAAAAAATAAGGCTTGGGATCTGGTGGAGTTATCGGCTAGAAGGAAACCCATTGGAAGCAAATGGTTGTTTAAGAAAAATATGAATGTATAAGGAACGGTTGATAAATTTAAAGCTCATTTGGTAGACAAAGGTTATTTTGAGGTGTCGAAAATTGGTTTTGGTGATATTTTTTATCATGTTTCCAAGGTAGATTCTTTTAGATTACTTTTATCTTTTGTTGTTGCTTTTGAGTTTGAGGTAGAATAGATGGATGTGAAGACAACATTTCTTCATGGGGATTTGGAAGAATATATCTACATGAAGCAACCTATAGGCTTTGCAATGAAGGGAAAGAAAGAATTTGTAAGCAGGTTCAAAAAGTCTATGTATGGGTTAAAATAGTCAACAAGGATGTGGTATCAGAAATTTGATACATTTATATGGGGAATTAGCTTCACCAAAAGTAAAGCAGATAACTGTGTATTTTAAATTAATTGGTGATTGTGTTATTTATCTGGTCTTGTATATGGATCGTATGTTGCTAATCGGAAATGAAAAAAACATTATCCGCGATTTGCAGACCCAATTATCCTCCAAATTCGACATGAAGGATCTTGGTGCTGCAAATTATATTTTGGGCATGGAAATTAAATGAGATCGGGCAAAGAGGAAGCTCTATTTAAACCAGAGGAAGTATGTCGAGACAATACTGCAGAGGTTTAATATGCACAATAGTAAACCGGGGAAGGTTCCTATTCCTATAGGTGTAAATTTATATGTTGAACAGTGTCCCAAGACACAAGAAGAGGAAGACGACATGTCCCATGTTCCATACGCAAGTGAAGTCGGTAGCTTGATGTATGTAATGGCATGTACTCGACCAGACATTGCACATGCAGTGGGAGTATTGAGAAGGTTTATGTCAAAACTAGGGAAGGAGAATCAGCAGTGAAGTGGGTTTTCAGGTTTTTGCATGGCACTACTGATTATGGTATGTGCTACCAAGGAAGACCAAGATTGCATAGATTTTTGGACATTTGTGGCTTTGTTGATGCATAGTAGACTAGAGATCTGGATCAGAGAAGATATACAAGTGGTTATGTGTTTACATATTTGGAGTTGCAGTCATTTGGATGAGCAAGAGACAATCTATAGTGGCACTTTCAACTATAGAGGCAAAATACATGGAAGCCACTCATGCAAGCAAGGAAGCAATTTGGTTGCAGAGATTGTGTTCAAGTATGGGGTTAATACAGCGAGCTATAAGGATAGACTATGACAGCCAAAGTTCAATTTTCTTGGTAAAGAACCCTACTTATCATTCAAATATAAAGCACATTGATGTTCAGTATCACTTTGTGAGGGATATGCTTGAAGACAAAATGTTGTTGTTGGTAAAGGTGGCCACTTTGAAGAATGTTGTAGATGCATTGACGAAGTATGTTAGCATTGAGAAGTTTCCTTGGTGTAGAGAAACAATGGGCATTGCAGGGTTGGACCAATTACTAAGCTCTATTGTGACACCATGTGTGGAAAAGAAAATAACAAGTGGGAGAATGTTGGGTGTGTGTTATATTCTTTCCACAACTAGTCACACAGGTGGGGGCGTTATAGGGGGGTCGAAATCCCCCCTATTCATTGTGTCGGGCGCAGCAGGGGGGTCATAGGGGGGCACATCCCCCCCCATCGAGGGTTTTAGGGGGGAGGCAGCCCCCCTGTACGAGGTCTGAGTCAATGCCTTAGAAAAAATAAATAAATATTAATAAATAAAAATTAATTAAAAATTAAAAATTAAAAATAAATTTAAAAAGTTAAAAGTAAATAAATAAATTGGACCTTATATTAGGTGGGGGGGCCTACCTATGGTTTTATGCATGGGTTTTGCACATGGTTTCGGGCATGATGGTTTTCTACCCATGGTATGTTGTAGATCTGATCAAAGGAACTACAGTTATGTTCTAATCCAAGGTTAATGGATTGGGGTTTATGAATTCTCTGGCATGTATATATATATGTATTTTAACATTGAAAGGAAAATAATGAAAAATCAATCTGGTAGTCCCAGTTTTGGGATCCATGGGAAAATATTTGTGTATTTGTTTTGTGTTTCTCGCCATAGTATATTTTTTGTTTTTTAATAATTCGTTTGCAGATAATTTATGTATACGGCTAAAACCAACACTTTTTGTAACTATCTTTCTTTTCTCCTTGGAGGATAGATTAGGAGGGAACTTTCCAGTAACCATGTAGTTGGATATATCAGCAAACAAAGGAGAGCGCCGAGATGGAAAAGAGGTGTTGATATGGGAGTTAATCATCTACCATTTCTTCATTTCCTACAGGAAAGGTTAGTCTTGACAAGAAATCTGCAACCACATTCTCTTTTCTTGATTTTTCAATAATATTAAAATCAAATTGTTGCAATAATAACAGCCATCTAATTATCCTAGCATTGACATCGGGTTTATTTACTAAATACTTAATGTTTGTATGTTCAATGTGAAAAAAAAAATTGATAACCAATGATGTAATGCCTAAACTTGTTCAAATAATATACCACGTCCAAGAGTTCCTTTTCAGTGAGTATAATTTAACTCATCTTTAGAAAGGTGCTTACTGATGAAATAGATAGCATAAGTCGATTTGTCTTCCACTTGTCCTAAGGAAACCCCTACAACTTTATCTAAGGCATCTATGTATATATGGAAAGGTAATTCCCAGTTGGGAACCCTAAGGATGGGTGGAGTGGTCATATTTTCTTTTAGCAATTCAAAGGCTTCCTGACAATTGTTTTTCCAACAAAAATCTGAGTCTTTAGCCAATAGTACAAACAAAGGTGAAAATAGTTTACTAAAGTCTTTAATGAACCTTCTATAATACCCATATAATCCAAGGAATCTCCAGACATCTCTTTTTTTTAGGGACAGGGACCCTTTTAATGATGGAAATTTCTTTTGGGTCAATTTGTATCCCTTCCTTGGATATGGAATGGCTAAGGATAGTCCCTGCATTCATCATAAATTCACATTTCTCAGGACTTAATGAAAGATTCATTTCAATGCATTTCTTTAATACTTTGCATAGATTAGAAATAGCTTCCTAGAAGTCACATCCATAAGGAGTGAAGTCATCCATGGATATCTCAACAATGTCATGAACAGGTTCAGTAAAGATACTTAGAATAGCCTTGTGGAAGGTAGCAGGGGCATTGCACAGATCGAATGGAAAAACTCTATAGGAAAAGGTACCCTAAGGACAGGTGAATGTGGTCTTATCTTGGTCTTCAGGGTTGATGTGTATTTGGTTGTACCCAGTAAATCCATCCAGCAAGGAGAAGACTTTCTTCCCTACAAGGCCATCTAGGACTTGGTCAATTGAGGGAAAAGTAAAATGGTCCTTCTTTGCAGCCTTGTTAAGTTCTCAGTAGTCAACATAGATCCTCCACTTCCCATTTTTCTTGGGGTCTAAAACAAAAGGGGACGCCCACTCACTATCTGAAATGGGATATATGAACTCTCCTTCCAGTAGCTTTTGTAATTCCTCTTTCGCAATGTCCTTAAGGGTTGGGTTCATCCTTCTCTAGGGTTGGCGCATGAGCTTGCATCCATATTTGATGTAGATATGATGAGTACATATTGAGGGATGCACATCCTTCATCTCCTTATAATACCGAGCAAAATCATCTAGGTGTTGCCTCAACACACTACATAATTTCTCCTCATGTTCGGCTAAGAGAGAGGGGTTGATTTTTAGAGTTTTGGATGGGCTAATTTCCATAGCCTTGGCATATTCTGGGCTAGATTATCATATTACAAATTAGTTCAAGGACTACTTTCTGTTTCCTTTATTAGTTGATCAACTAGCATGGTAGTGGGAGGTTGATTCTCAATAAGGTCATCTTCATAAAGTCTTTATCCCCCTATAATAGTGTCCAGTGTGTAGACTAGGTAGGGGGTTGTTTGATAAAATTCTTCCTCTTCCTCATTCTCTAACCACAAGAGAAATTCATGCTCAACAAAATGTTGAGAAGGAGGATAAAACACAATTTATTTTGATAGATTCCCACTTTTTATGGTCATGTTTCTAGCCCTACAACTATGTAGGCATCAGCAGTGGCCCACCAAGGTCTTCCTAGGATGAGAGGATAGTCATTAAACATGGTTTTGGGTTGGAGGACAAGGAAATCAGTGGGATACTCCCAGGATTTTATGGAGACCACTACATCCTAAATAACTCCCTAAGGAGCTACTGTGGACCTATCTACAAGTTTCAATACTTTAGTGGTCTTCCTCAAGTCCAATTGGAGGTTAGGCTTGAGCATGGGTTCCCTGGTCATCACATTGGTTGCAGCCCCAAGGTCAATCAAGGTATTAGGGACTATAATGCTATCGATGTTCACATCCACTACTGGGCTACTAGGATCCAAATACTTTTTGAAGATCATCCTCCCAAACATCAGATCAGATAGTTGTCCAACAACATTGATAGTGTGGGTATCTCTTCTTATTCTCCCATGCCTTTTGAGACATTCTTCCTTGATAAGCTTGTTGTAAATGGGAACATCCTTGATGGCCTAGAGAAGGGGTATTTTGACACACAAGTTCTTCAATTATCCAAGAAGTTAATCCTCTTCTAGTGTGTGTTTTTTAGGGTGAGCCAACCTTTCAGGATAAGGAGGTGCAGTGGATTCATGGGGCGCCTCTTCCTTCTCCTCTTCAATCTCACTAAGAGGAGAAGGTGGGCAATTATCTAGGAGAACCTTCCTAGACTGAAGGTTGATCTCTTGGATTTCCACAACATAAGCAAGATAAGATGTCTCCCCATTATAAACTTGGTGTGCCTACTTATTTTTTGGGTTTGGATTGGGTTGAGCAGGTGTTATGCATAATTTAAGACTGTGGATAGAAGTATCTTCCCTAGACCTATTGGATTGGTCTAGAACAACAGAAAGAAAAGAATATGTTATGAAACTAGCTCACAAAAAGATAGAAAAGATAGATAAACACCTTCAAAATAAGCCTCTTCAAGGGGTCAACCTCCTTTACATTACACAAATGAACAATTCTTGGATGATACAAATGACAATACCTCCTTTCTATATATAGGAGTCTAAGGGGTCATAATATAATCAGAGCCGACATAACAATAACAATGTAAGGGGTACAATAATAACAATAGTGGGCTTCTATGGGGCACAATAATAACAATATGGGGACTACAATGGGCACAACAATATAATAAGGGGGTTGTAACTAATAACAATA
>APFE031179102.1:9715-37458 GCA_000404065.3 Pinus taeda | reverse complement strand
CACTTCTTGAACATTTTTTTTCTTGATATGTCCTTCTATCTTGATAGTTTGAGGAGTGGTAATTCTTGCCAATGCTTTACAAGATATGGTCGGATTCATTTCTTCTTTCTCTGGGGTTGGTTCCTGTTGTATATCCTCTTATTTTGATGCTTCTTGATCCTTTTCTTCCTCCTCTTCACAATCAATTTAAAATAATTTCTTCTCAGCACAATTATGACCTTTAATGTATTTGTTATCACAATTGTAACAAAGTCCTTTTGCTCTTTTTTCTTCCAATTGTTGTGGTTTCAACCTTGTAGGTTCTGGAAGGCTAGGAGAAACAACACTTCCATATTTATAGTTGTGAGGGGTAGACTTCCTTATTGCCACAATTTTTCTTTCCACTTTTCTTTCCAACCTGAATGCATTCTCCAATGAATCATGTTCCCAAAGACGAACCTCATGTTGAATGTTATCCTTTAAAGTACCTATGGAGACATCAATCCTCTACTTCTCTGGAATATCATTTTCCCTTATATTCAATTTTTAAAATTCCTCAATATGCTCAGCCATTGAACACTTTTGTTTGAGATTTATCAATTGGCTAAAGAAGGTGTTCCTCTTTCTATCCTCATAATGTGCTATCATTTCCTCCGTGAAAATTGACCACACGTAACAAGTGGTTTACGAGAACAAAGCCCTTTATACCATAAAAATTGATTTGGTTCCTATGAAGATGCAATATGTACCTTTTGTAACAGTTGCACTTCATGTAGGTCAAAATATTGCTCCATCTATAGTATCCAATTTACCGGATCCTTTCTATCAAACTTCCTCATATCTCCTTTTCTTGATTTTAGGAGCTCAATCTTGAAACGACTATAACTCTGTTATTTCAGATATTTAAGTTATGAAATTTTGGCTTGTAATACCCTTCTGAGTCCTTTTTCTAACACCACAAGTCTGATCGCAATTGGATTCATGAAGAAAGATTTATTCTCAATCTCCCTCGATGACCTAATTATAGACTAGTTCAATAGATTTAACTTGTACAACATGCCACGTGTCACTATTTCAACCTTAGGTTCTGAAAATTATACCCAAACAAAACAAATTTCGTCATCTTTTTGTAACTTCTTACGAATTTTCAATTTGATGCTCAGAGAGAAAGTTATGACGATTTTCCCAAGGTCACCTATTTAGGATGTAATTTGGGAGTTTGCAAAAACCCTAACTTCCTCAGATCATATATTCGAAAATATAACGAGACGAGATCTAAAATTCAAAACCGAGGTTCAGACCGATTTCTTATCAAATGCGTTTTTGTTTTAGCATCAGAAACTTTGTAGCGAAAACGTTATAGCGAAAATTCCACAATGACTTTTTTTAGATGAAATTTTGGAGCTTTCAAAAACCCTAACTTCTCAAATCATATCTCTAAAAATATAGCAAGACAAGATCTAAAATTTAGACTTGAGGTTCAACAATATTACGTCTCAAATGGGTTTTTTTTAGCTTTTGAAACTTCATAGCGAAAAATCTATACCGAAACTTCCACCATGACTTGTTTGGAGTAATGAAACCCTAGAATCCAAAGCTCTCATACCAAATGTTATGGAACCAGCTCACAAAAAAATATAAAAGATAGATAAATACCTTCAAAATAACCCTCTTAGATGGGGCAACCTCATTTACATTACACAAATGAAAAAATCTTGGATGATACAAATGACAAGACCTCCTTTCTATATATAGGAGTCTAAGGGGTCATAATATAATCAGAGCTGACATAATAATAATAATGTGAGGGTACAATAGTAAAAATAGTGGGCTTTTATGGGGCACAATAATAGCAATATGGGGACTACATGGGCACAATAATATAATAATGGGGTTGTACTAATAACAATAAGGGGTTACACTAGTAGTATAGGGACCTAACAGAATATAAAGTTTCCCTTAGAGAAATTTAAGAATGGAAAGAGGCTTACCTGGAATTTATCACAAGCTTTCCTTTCCCCTCGGCTTGTAAGCTCCAATTGTAGCTTTTATTTCTATAATTATAACCTACACATACAATCAAATAAGCCAAAGGTATATGAAATCTATGTACCATTATCAAATTACTTTATTCAAAGGATCAACAAAGCATTGAAATATATGAATGTAAACATAGCTTAACAAGTATAGGAAAATGATATACTCTTTGTATTAATATGAATAGGAGAGAGTTTACAACCAAGAATAGTAGTTGATCTTTTAGATATCTCCCCAAGTTGACTTGTCCTTCCTTGTCACAAAGAACACCTCAATGTCAACCTAATGTATGAAAATGATAACTTTCTTGTAAGAAAATTATATATTACATAGAAATGGAACACATAAAATACATAAACATAAACACAAAAAACACATAAAACAAGAGAGACACAGATATACGTGGTTCACCCCATTTGGGCAACATCCATGGAGAAATAACCATTCCTTCCTTTATATTATCCAGTAAAATTAAGAGATACATCTATTGTAATTTCCTCTTCGCTCTCACATAGTCTCCTCCCTCTTTCTTACTCAAAATAATAATACACAACCACAATACAATTCCATCATATAAAACAAGGGTTTCCTTCTAGGTAAAAAACCCTAAATTAACATAACTTCCACTACCAGATCATCTGCCTAATAAACGGCTCAAATTGACTACAAAATTACAATATTTTACAAGGAAAATTTTCATCTATTTTTAGCTTTGTGGGGGGGATGCTCATAAAATAGTCGTTGCCCCCCCTCCCCCCCTCCCCTAGACCCCCATTATGGAGATTAAATGGATGGCGTTGCCTCCCCATTAGGAACTAGGGTCTAGCACAGTGATACCTATGAATAAGGAAGATAATCAAGCTCAACACCCAACAATCTCCCACTTGGAGATTGATTATTGCAGCTCCATTGTTGCTTCATTTATTGGAAAATGCTTCCACTTTGGACCTGAATGTTTCTCATCTTCATCATCATACTTGAAGACTAATAAAACTAAGCATAATCTTAGTTTCTCCCTAGTTACAACTTTTGTTAACATATCTGCAGAATTATGGCTAGTGTGTATATTTTCTAGCTGCAACTGTCCATCTTCCAACACTAACTATATGAAATGGTACTTGGGTTGTATATGTCTTAATCTTGGAATGAAATACTGATTTATTTGCAAGATGAATGGCACTTTGGCTGTCACTGTATAACCTACCCATCTCCTGCTTCGTACCCAATTCATCCATAAATATTTGCAACCAAATAATTTCTTTACTAACCTATGTAGAAACAACATACTTTGCTTCTATCGTTGAAAGTGAAAAAACACTTTTCATTTTTGAAACCCAACTGACAGTTGTTCCACCTACAGTAAGCACATACCCTCTGGTTCTCCTCCTATTATCTCTATCACTTGTCATATCTGCATCAATATATCCCTATAGAGAAATGTTTGAACCACCAAAGCATAATGCTTGATTTGTGGTACCTCTAAAATACCTAAGAATCCATTTCAGTGCCATCCAATGTTATTTTCCTGGATTGTTCACGTACCTACGTACAACTCCCACTACATGTGCAATATTAGGCCTTGTACATACCATTGCATACATTAAGCTTCCAACTACTTATGCATATGGAATTTTAGACATATATTCCATCTCTTCCTGAGTCTTGGGACACATACTTAGTTTAGTAACTTGTTTTGTATTCTTCACATTAAATCTTTCCAATACCTTTTGTATGTACTCACTCTGACTCAATGTTAATTTGCGATTTTTTCTATCTCTAGTTATTCTCATACCAAGGATTTGTTTTGCAGCACCAAAATCATTCATTTCAAATGAATTTGCCAAATTTCCTTTAAGCACATTTATTTCCTACATGTTAGATCCTGCAACAAGCAAGTCATCTTCATACAATAACAATATAATATATTTTCAATCATTTTTTCTTTTGAGATAAACAAAATGATCAGAGTGACTTGTTCAGACATAAACCTATCAAATTTTAGATATCACTGCCTTGGAGCCTGTTTTAGGCCATACAAGCTCTTCTTCAACCTGCACACTAGTTTCTCCTTGCCTTTATACCTCATACCCTTGTGGCTAATGCATATAGATCTCTTCCTCAAAATCCCCATGGAGAAAATTTGTCTTTACATCTAACTGATCAGGATGAAAATCTTTTGTTGCTACTAGACTTAAAATAGTTTTGATTGAAGTCATTTTAACAACACGAGAAGATATTTCATCAAAGTCTATGCCTTTCTTTTGTGCAGACCCCTTCACCACAAGTCTAGATTTATACCTTTTTCTACCTCCATCTTCTTCCTTCAACACGTAAACCCAATTATTCTGCAATGTTGTTTTACCAGCAATAAACCTGACTAGGTCCCAAGTCTAGTTATCTACCAAGGATTACATATCTTCTTTCATGGCTAGCTCCCACTTCTTCCTATTTTCTACTTGCATTGCTTCTTCAGAACATTCTGGTTCACCAGAATCAGTCAACAATACATAATATAATTAAGGATATTATCGTTCAAGGGGTCTACTTATCCTGGTAGATCTTCTGACACCACTTTCAGGCATTTGAGGTGCATGTTACTGTTGCGGTAGTTTTTGTTGTTGTGGTTGTTGATCATTATGATTTTCAGGCACCTTTAAAAAAATTTGTGATCTCATCAAGCATTAAGTATTCTCTGTTTTCTTTTTCCTATTTCTTTTTCCTACATCTGATACTTATATAAGACATTTTTATTGAATATGACATCTTTGCTCCTAATGATTTCATGATTTTCATAATCATATAAGTGATAACCAAAATCATTAACACCGTATATCCAATAAAGGTACATTTCTTTGATTTTCCCTCAAGATTTGTTCTATTTTATTTATTAATGTGGACAAAGGCTTCATAACCGAAGGTATTTAAAAATGAGTAGTTTACCTTTATGCATGTCCATGCCTCCTTTGGAATACCACCATCCAAAGAACTTGAAGGCCCTGTGTTTATTATATAAATAGTAGTATCTACAACATCTTCCCAAAATTGTAAAGGAAGTCCAACATGCAACCTTATGCACCTTGCACTCTCCATGATTGTCCTGCTCATCCTTTCTAACACACCATTTTCCTATGGTGTTTCTGGAACTGTCTTCTCTCTGTGAATTCTATGCTCTGAACAGTACTTATCAAATTCTTTGCAACAATAGTCTCCTCCATTTTTGGATCTGAGACACTTCAACTTCTTTCCTATCTCATTCTCAACCAAATCTTTCCATTTCTTGAAAGTATCAAATACATCAAATTTATTCTGAATATAATAAATCCAAATTTTCCTAGTTGCATCATCAATAAAATTAACATAATAGTGAGAGACACTGAGAGATGATACCTGAGTAGGTCCCTATATATCTGTATGCACAAGCTCTAATTTTCCCCTTTTCTTTTATTTCCCAACTCTGCGAAATCTGACTCTCTTTTGTTTTCCATAAACATAATTCTCACATAAATCCAAATCAACATGCTTCAAACATGGCAACAAATTTCTTATTGAAGAATTTGCATTCCCTTCTCACTTATGTTCCCGAGCCAAATGATGCCACAATGTTGTATCCGTTCCTTTAGAGGTTAAATCATTAACATATTATAAATAGCATTACATAAATACAATGTACCAACCTTCTCTACTTTTTCTATTACCAAGGCTCCTTTAGTGACCTTCTAGGTTTTATTTGTTTAAGTAGTCACACAACCTTCACCACCTAATTGCACTATTGAAATTAGATTTTTCTTTAGATTTGGAACATGTCTTACCTCCTTTAATAGCCATTGGTTTCCATTCTACTATTTTATAAAAACCTTACCCATTCCAATTATTTTACAGGGTTTATCATCACCTAGATGAACCTGTCCAAAATCTCCTTGAACATAATCATGAAAATGTTTCCTATCAGGTGTGACATGTAATGAGGCCCTTGAATCTACCAACCAAGCATCAATAATATTTTCTAATGAAATAATCAAAGCATCTTACAATGCATCGCTTGTCACATTCACTTCATGATTGTTTTCTTGTTGTGTGTCTCCTTCTTTTCCCTTTCAAGACTTACAATATTTTCTTAGGTGTCCTTTCTTTCTACATTTCCAGCACACTATCCCCGATCTAGACTTGGATCTGCCTTTCCTTGACTTACTATGATATACTGGGCTCTTTCCTCTTTCCATTTTTCTTCCCCTAATCTTTGCAGTCAAAGAATTACCTGATGTCTCACCAAATCTTTTCCATCACATCTCCTCGCTAAGGATGGCACCAACAACATCATCAAACTTTAAAGTACTAGATCTAGAGACAGAGTTACTTATCGCCATAGCTAAACTATTCCAACTTTCAAGAAATGAGCACAAAAATAACAGAGCCCTAACTTCATCATCAAAAATTACCCCTACAAAACTTAACTTACTGGTAAGCATATAAAATTCTTTTAATAATCAGCAACAGATCCACCTTCTGACATCTTCATATTAAAAAATGTTTCATAATAAATACCTTGTTTTAGGCCGAGGGTTTTTCATATAGTTTGGACAATGTCATCATTAAGCCCTGTGTTGTCATTTCCTTTGAAATATTAAAGGCTACCGACACCGCCAAGCATAGTTGTATTGTTTCAAGTGCCTTTCTATCGAGAATCTCCCATTTTGCGCCTGTCATACTCATTAGCTTCTTTGTTTTTCTGCTCAATGGTAGGTACAAATATTTCTCATATAATAAGCTTCCATTTGCATCTTCTAGATCTAGTAGTTTTGATCGTTAAATTTCTCGACCCTAAACCTACCATCTTCCACCATTACTCCCATTCAAACCAGGAACCCTTCTCTCCTGCGATCTTATCAGCCAAGTAGACCTTCGGGTCTGATACTAGTTGTTAGAAAATTATATACTACATAGCAATGGAACACATAGAATATTGAAAAAAACACAAACATAGAAAAAATATAAAACAATATAGACATATATATATGTGGTTCACCAAATTTGGGATACGTCCATGGAGAAACAGTCAATCCTTCCTTTATATTATCTAGAAAAATTAAGAAATACAGCCTACCGCAGATCCAATGTAATTTCCTCTTCACTCTTACACAGTCTCCTCTCTCTTTCTCACTCAGAATAATAATACACAACCATAATACAATTCCCTCATATAAACCGAGGGTTTCCTTCTAAGTAAAAAACCTTAAATTAACATAACTTCTACCATCAGATCATCCGCATAATAAATGGCCTAGATTGACTATGAAATTATAATATTTTACAAGGAAAATTTTCATTTATTTTTTTGCTTCAAGGGTGTTGCCCCCGAACTCCCACCAGGGGGGGCTCATAAAATTGTCATCAACCCCCCTCCCCATGACATCGATTAAACGGGCGGCTTTGTCGCCCTGAAAGGAACTGGGGTCCAATGCGACGATACCTCTGAATAAAGAAGATAATCAGGCTCCACACCCAACATATCTTAGGTTTAAGGCGGCAGGATGAGCGTATGATTAGTCTCCATAATCCAACCCTGATGTTGTAGATGGTTGTAGATATGTATGAGAGTGTGGTAGTTTAGGAATTCTTATCCATTTACTAATCTACGCTTGAGATCCACTTAGGAGGGAAGGATTGGATCAAGGGATAAGAGGTGAAATCTCCAAGGTAGGATCATATAGGAATCGAATTTTTATCCAAGGTAAATGGTTGAGAAATCCTAGAAGCTTCTGGAAGAGGAAGCATTGGGATTCTTTTTAATTTTCCCAAATTTCTAGAATTGGTGCCCAACAAGGGACAACCTGTTGCTGATCAACGTTGGTGCATAATTGGGTAAACTATTGTTGAATGTAAGTCCATAAAGGGTCGGGGTGTGTTAGGCCTTAAAAGCATTGAAATGAAGCAGCCATACCGAAAAAATCAGGGATTTGGGAGAGCCATGCTTATGGCTTTTTGCAGGGATGATGACATGGTGTTCATGGATGTTGATTGATCTATTTTGTATGCCTATTCACCAAATGCAATAAAATGGCCTACAATATATTTCCCCCTAAAGCGTAGAGTCAGAAATGACAACTGATGACTAAAGTACTTTACCTTGTGACAAATTCAGATCAATAACAACTGGTCGAGATCATCATCTGTTACAATACATTTTCATCATGATATCTCTTTTGAGGGAGGAATACCCATGCTCAGCACATAATCTAACATTACATGTACGATGATTAAGAAGTTGTGTCCACTGATGATAAAGTGTGGATTCATGATTAGATGATTGTCTTTATGATCATAGCCATCATGCTTTGTAATCTTGCATTAATCCTGAAAATGTAGCCTGGATGGATGGAACTAGATCTGGGGTCTTCTATCTCGTTCACTTGATCGTCCAATGTACAAGTCTAACCATGCGAATAAAGGAGATGGAGTCGAACATGGAAGAAACCATCTGATTACTGGCCAATGATGTAAGCCATTAACAGATGCGAGAGAAACCATTGATGATGTTAATGGCTCTCAAGGTACAACAATACAATATGTATGGTGTGAATAAATGAGCTGAGATCGAACACCACACATAATCTTTTGATCGAAGGCCAATGATGAAAAACAATCATCGAGATCAAGGAAACTTCCCATTGATGTATGCAAGTCCCAAGGTACTGAAGGAAGAGTTTCTAAGTCAACTTCTTGGATAATGAGCTGATGTCAACAGGAAGTGACCTATCGAAGGAGAACCTTGATGTATTTCCCATCAATGACATGAAACACGTATCATGATTTGAGACAAAATGGCATTTATGTGAAATTGGTTCAAGAACAACTGACATGGAATGAAGGCTTAAGAGTATCGTAGCATATATCGACTGAATGACTTCTCTTGAACATATTAGTGACACTGAATGGAGCTAACAATATTGGCCCAAAATGAAAAATGAAGGCTTCAATATTATGTAATGAACCAAAAGAAAAGAATATTTCCCAACCCAATAGCCACGAAGATGAACTGGGATATTTTCATGTTCAAGAGCGACTCACTTCCATTAATAGGTGGATTATCCTATTTTCCAAATTTCCTCAACCATTTCTAGTCAATAACTCTCTTTTTTTAACAATCTTGAGGAGGATAATATATGCTTGATCTGTAAGTTCATCCTTTGGATGAATCCCTCTGAGTATCTTTAACAAACCCTAAGAAGGATTGGTTCGATCCCATCATGTTTGATGAGTCCATTGTTGTTTGATGTTTTTATGAGTCAAGCAAAGGTCAAACTCAGCTCCTTTTTCATGTTTAGAGAGTTTGAAATAGAGGTGAAAAAGAAAACTCCAAAAGTTTATTTTCCTAAATAGTCCCTTGAGTCCAAAAAGGAAAAAAACAATACTCAAGAGAACATCTTAGCCATGTTTGACTAAGGTATTCATTTTTTGTAAATAATTTATCTCAGTCTGGAAAAGGGTAAAACTTATGCTGAGTAGACATCTTTTCATTTACTATAATGAGTTTGAAAAGACAAGTGCTCGATAATCTTTTCATATTTTGGGAGACTGAAAAGAGCTGAAAGAAGACTCCATGATCTTCCTTTTTCATAGGCTTACAGTGCCCGAAAAAGTTACAAAAGTATTCTCTTTGGTCAAAATGACCTGTTTCAATTTCGACATCATCAAATTCATTAAACAGTTGTCAACCTATTCAAAACACCACCAAAAGATTAGAAATATTTGTTTCATGATAAAATTGAATTACATTTAGGTCAAAACATTAAAATAATGATGAAAATGACCATAAAATAGGCAAAAGATAACTCATTTTTACCATTTCACATTTTACCTCTTGGAGAGTGAGTTCTGAGTGGTTTTTAACCAAATCTTCTGTAGTTGATTACGGCTAATCCAATGGATCATTTTTATCATCGTCACTTCCAGGCAAGAGCTATAACCTTCATCTTTCCTTTCTTGGTGCCATTTTGTGATTTCATGAAAAAAATTCCAATTTTTTAGGGTCCTAGGGCTCTAATTCCTCACCCTAGGTGTAACGCATCCCCAAAAGGTCAAAAGAAGCATTGAACAGGATGAAAATTCACTAGGAAGGGCACTGCAACACAATGTCTTCCCTTAGGGGGGTGTGCTAAGTGGAATTCCCAAACTTATTTTGCTTGTTTCTCTCACAAAATCTCTAGTCTTTTGCATGAAACTTATACTAATGATCCTTCTTGTGATTTTTTAGGTATATATTGAAACAAAATGGCGTTAATATGGAGGGAAACAGAACATGAGGAACAATATTTGACTATAGCTAATGATCCTACCACTATCCAGGCTTTGAGAGATTATGGACTCTTGAAATTCTTTTGGCTTCCTGGTATGAGGAAACAGATGGAATTATTGAGGTATCTTATTTGTGCATAGGATGTTCAGGCACATGAATTCATACTTGACGCACATATCTTGGAAATATAGGTGGAAGATGTATACTTCTTGACTGGTTTTTCAAGGCGAGGTGTCCCCATCTCTTTATCTAGTTCAAGCAGTGGTGGAGAGACAATCAAGGATTAAATCAGTGCACAACGTAGACTGAGATCCCAACTGACTAAAGATGGAAAAAACAACATCAAGGATGTGGTTGGTTTTCCTTTAAGAACAATCTTGTTTATCATCAACAGATTGGCTAGTAGTGTGACTCTACATGTGGCAAATAAGTCCCATATGCATTACACTCTAGAATCTATGGAGTTGAAAGTATTCAACTAGAGTGAGGGAGTACAAGCAACAATGAAAGAACAGTTGACCAAGGCAAAAGATGGATAGTTAAAAAAAATTGGCTATGGTTTGATCTTGGTTTCTTTTGCCTTAGAGTGGATTCCATTGCTCAAGACATAGTATATCTCACTCAAGCCTATGGATTTGAGAGTCCCACAAATGAGGAGATGGGTGGACCTTATGTCCAGACATGCAAGTCTGTCATCGATGAGCTTCACACCTGTCTTCTTCAAATGGTTGCGCATGCAACTCATTATGATAGAAGACTATCCATACGAAGGGATGCATTTTCTTAGAGACCTGAAGCTCATACTTCCTGATGGCGAGCGATGGGGTGTCATAGGGAAAACATTTTGACCATTTTTGTATTTTTAATTTTTACCAAAAAAAAAAAAAAATTATGTATCTGAGACTAAACTATTTATTTTTTCACATGTATATATTGGACCCATTTGACCTGTGGGTTCTTCCTATATTCATCATGCGGGAGACCCACAACAAGCACCAACAGCAGTACAGGTTGTTGCAGTAGGATGAGAGGTACTACAGGATCTCAATGTGGTCGAGACCCTTGTTGAGGTTGAGTGTCACATGGAGGGGATGACCCATGGAATAGTTGAGACTAAGGTCGATAAGAATCCTATGGACTGAAACAACATACTATTGATGTACCTGACTGTATCAGTCAGATACTATGCAATATGGCTCACATAGTGGCTTGCTACCATGAGCACTATGATTAGTCTACTAGGAGGCTTATAGCCATATTTTGACTGCATGTATATTTTAGGCCATATGGCCATATGTCTTTCGGGCAAAAATTTTGTAAAACCAAACTTTGATATATATATATATATATATATATATATATAATTGTCTTCAGTGTTTCTTATGGTTCTATTATCTCTTTCAATGTATGTGATGTGTATTGAATGTAATTTATATGTTTCGCAAATGTCTATATAAAACATGGTTAGCCAATACATATATTAATGTGCCTAGATTTCTAGAAACATGTTGATATTGGATGAAATCAAAATATCTTTCAAGAAGGTGAACCCTCATGAACATGTGAATCATAGTTGGACTTCTAACTGAATAAACTTTAGTTGATTGCAGTACTACAAGTTGTCAGTTGATTCTAATAACTATATGGTGGATACCATGGGAAATAACATCAGACAATAGTTCAATCATTGTGCTATACTCAGAAATGTTATTTATAGAGTGGCTGACACAAATCCCTTGTAAACTCACTAACTCGCCATTCATAGCATATATATCCCATGTTGCGGAAGAAAGGTTTCGAGTACTATGACTAGCACCATTAGAATAACCAACATATGGTTCAAAATATGTTGACATATGCAAACCAAATGTAAATAGGATTGACAAAAACCATAGGAAACACACTGCAAACACACTTACTCACACCTATATATAGCATGTACACAAAAAAACTCAAGCATAGTATTTCTTAAGGTACAACCCATTTCTAGGTTGTGCCAAGGGAACTCCATTGAAATCAACAAGATCATATGACCCTCTAGCAAGAATGCATTTGACAATGTATGGACCTAGCCACATTGGCTCGAACTTCCATGAGCCTACTTTATCATACTCTTGATCATATAACAAAACAAGGTCTCCTTCTGAGAAGACACGAGGCTTGACACTCTTGTCATATTGCGCCTTGATATGTTTCTTATGGCCTTCATTATCCATCATGGCATCACCTTGGGTTTCATGTCAAATGTAAGAAACATTCTTCTTCCATGGAAGTGGCAAGGAGGAGTTCAACAACAAGTTTGAGAGAAGGAATTTCACATTCAATTGGAAGGATTTCTTCCTTACGATAAACCAATTGGAATGGTATGAAACAGGTAGCAATCCTAATAGAGGTTCAATATGCCCATAAGGATGCATAAATAATAAGATGCCAATCTGATTTGTTGACCCCTATCATACATTGAAGCATTTTTTTGATAAATTTATTTATTTCCTCAACTTTCCCATTCACCTAAGGGTATTAGGGAGTAGAACTCTCATGACAGAGTCCTAGCTTGGCAGTCAATTTGGACATCATGTGATTATGAAAAAAATTCCATGGTCCTTGACTACAGGCTATGGAACACTAAATTATGCAATGACATGGTTGAAGAAAAAGATAGAATTTGTTTCACTGGTATTATTGTATGTAGGCATTGCTCGACCCACTTGGTAAAATAGTCAACCACTATAATGATATAGCCATGCCCCCTCGTCAAGTGATGTTTACATGTCATGAAATCATTGCCCCATTTCACAAATGGTCTAACGACCATAACAGGATGCAAAGGAGCGGATGGAGCATGGGTCTTACAATCATATATCTGGAATGCATGACACTCTTGGATGGTGAGGATGCAGTTGCAAAATATGGTAGGCCAAAAGTAACCAGCGTGCAATATCTTTTGTGTGGTGGAAGAACCAGAAAAATGGTCGCCACATGCCCTAGAATGGAATTCATTTAAGACTTTATCGGCCTCTTCATGTTGAGGCATATTCAAAAAACCATATTTATACTGCAATGATAAAGGGTGTCACCGATTATAATGTAGTTCTTCACTTGATATCAAATACATCGTTGGTCAAAACGAGAGGTATCAGACCGGAAAGTCTAGTTCTGGAGATTTATGATAATGTCTCCATACCACGGGTCAAATGACAAGATTAGAAACAACGACTCATCCAAAATAGAATCACAAGATGTTGTCTTCTTTTCAGTAGGGGGAAGGTCACAAATTAGCTCAGCAAAAACTAAGGGTTTCTTTGACTTGGATTTGATAAATTCCAAGTCGAACTCTTGTAGGATGACAATCCACTTAGAGTACTTTCCCCCCATAAATTATCATGATAAGATGTATGCCATGGGATTGCAATCAGAAAGAAACGTAATTTTACGAAGAAGTGTGTAATGGTGATATCTCTAGACATCTTGGATAGGTGCCAAAGCCAACTTTTAGACAAGAGTGTAATTGAATTTGATATCATTGAGATTATGATTCAAGTAATAAATAGGATGTTCATTTTCTATATCATTCTCCTGTACCAATACCATAGCAATGGTAGTTAGTGCAATGGAAAGGTACAGGAAATAATCACGTTGGTAATCTGGGAGATATAACAAGGATGCCCGAATCAAAACATCTTTCAAGGCATCAAATACCTTTTGAGCAATGTCGTCCCAGTGAAAGGGAACCCCTTTATTTAATAAGCGAGTAAATCCTTTGGTCATTTTGGCATAGTTGGAAAATAAACTCCGAATAAATTTGGCCTTCCCTTGAAGTCGTTGAAGTTGAAGGAGCGAAGAAGGAGCAGGAAGATCAATGATCGTCTAGACTTTCAATGGGTCAATATGAATTCCATGTTTTGATATGAAAAAACTGAGAAGTCAACAAAAAATTACACAAAACATACACTTGTGTTGATTGAGTCAAATGTTATAATGTCTACATCATAAAAATATGGCCCCAAGATGCATCGAGTGATTAGCCCGATGTTTGAGTGAGCAAGAAAATCATCCAAATAGGGTTCCACAATATGTTTGATGTCATGGAAGGCATAATTTGTTTCTCTCTGAAACATAGCCCGAGCATTCTTCAACCCAAAAGGGAGTTTTTGATACGCAAATGTGTCCCAGGCACAAATAAACCCAGTGTTATGTTGGTCTGTCGGGATAATATTTATTTATTTATAACCAAAGAATCCATCCATAAAATAAAATATCTCGTAGCTGGCACAATCATCGATAATTTGATCGATGAATAGGGTGGGATAATTGTCCTTCAAAAAAACACGATTGATATCCCACTAATTGACACACCCATGAATTTTTTCCTATTTCTTCATGACAGGAACAATATTAGACACCCAATCAGTTAAAGGTATGGGATAGATGAAACCAATGCATAGAATTTTTTCAACTTCAACATTAATAGCGGCAGCCTTCTTGGGATGGACTAGATGGAGGTGTTGTCGAACTGGTTTAGCATTAGGATACGTATTAATTTAATGCACAACGATGTTTGGATTGATACCTAGAATTTCTTCATAAGACCAGGCGAAAACATCTCTAAACTCCTCGAATAGGGCTTTATAAGCCTTGACCTCATTAAGAGAGAAAGATGCACTAATATGTATATTTTCAACAATGTCAAGTTTAATTGAAATTTCAAGAGGGATAGTCCCTAAATTATTCGTCAATTTCTTCTCAAAATCGACGTTTTAGATGGATGCAGAATTCGTAGACAACCCAACGATATTGTGTTGATAAAGTTCATTAAGATTATCCTTGAAGGAATTTAGTGAGGAATGATGATGATGGTCACCCCATGGCGCACCATCCGAAATCATGATCTCCATGATGATCTCATCAATAGAAAACGTATGAGAGAAAGCATCAGACGATGTCCCATAATCTAAGGAATGATCAACCCAATTAATCAAAGAGGAAGGATTAGAATAAGTCACGCAAGCCAAATAGATGGCTTTGTAGTCAAGCTCAATGGGGCTGAGAGACATACGGCCACCAAAACTGTCAATATCAAACCGATTTGGCACTACCCATGGATCAACTAGAGTATTACAAAAAGATATCATATTAATATAGGCAACCAAAGTAGATTTATCTGGAAGTGGAGGAGGAAGTGAACAGGTTACCATGACAGAGGAATCCTTAATAAATCCAACCCTGACATGCTGATATAGGTGAGGGGTTTCCTCCACAAGAGGGACACTTCCAGTAACTAAAGAATCAGTGGCAAAGAAAGCGAGTTGATCAATGGCTACTATACTGCCTTTTTAAGGAAAAGCGATCATTCTAAAATATGTCAAAATGACCATAGCCATGGCATAAACCCACATATGACCCAGTAGAAGATTATAATCTAGCAATTCATCGATAACTTCAACTTCTATTGATACAATATTACCACCCAATTCTACCTCTAGATAATTCAAAATTCCACGCGATTTATAGTTTGTTCCATCAAAATCCTTCAAAGTGGTCGGTGACTGACGTAGTTGGGGAGAACCAATGGCCTTCCAGCAAGAAAACAGGTTGAGGATCCCTCACCTACAACGAAATGATGGATATTCTTACCACAAACAAGAACCTGAATCATGAAATCTAATTGAGTTAGAAGTCGAGGTGTATAGTCTCATGGTTAAAAACTACTAGGTTGGAATCTGAGGGATCAATACATCAAATTGTTAAAAGAAAAGCCTTCTTTTGGGCAGGGAAATTTTTCAACACCTCAAGAGTCAACATAATTGATGTAGCTTGAGCCAGATCCTCAACTATATTATAATTCTTAGCATATTTTGCGCAAGGGTTGAATTTCGATTTATGGATAATGCCTTTGGGAGGCTTGATCATCAATTCAATAGGTACATAATTTGGAGTAGGATCTAATGGAGATGCAGTCGAACTGGTAATTTGATTAGTAACCTAACTATTTGAAGGATTCAAATTACCGTAATATTTACTTTGAGTGGCCACCATAACATCACTTTTGGGCTTAGCAGAGGAAATCATTAAAATCGAGTTAGAGGAAGCGGGATCTCGGGAAACTATATTGGTCTCAAATTCGGAAACAGGTATGTTAAAATATTTGGTGTACCAGATGATTTAAGGAATTGATTCACCTTCGCCCGATGTGAAAAATCATAAGTGAAATGTTCCTCATTACAAATCAAACATGGGTAACGAAGTTTTTGCTTTTATTCAAAAGACTAATTGTTTTGTTTACCCTGTGGAAGGTTATCTTTCTTCTTACTGCCTAGTTGCTGATATTTTCCTTTGGATAATTGAATGGAATTGATCTCGAAAGTAGAAGTTGTAGGAGTGGAAGGAGGGATTTAAGTAGTCACATAAATATTTGAACCAGATGGTTTACTCGTCGACTGTTGGTTGGTAGAAACAATCATGCCATCACCGACATGTGATTCTCTACCAGGAGTTTGAGGAATAGTATCGGAAGGTTGCAGAGCATTTGGTATCTTATCATAGAGGGTGTCGGATTGGGTATAGATGAGATCCAAATAATGGGCATGAGAAAATACCTGCTCTTCGATCATGACCCTGCCTTTGGCGACTTATTCTATGATAGATGGAAACAAATACTTAATGAACCATTCAGTTAAATTTTTGTCAAAAATAAAAATTTTAACCAATCGACGATGACATCACCACTCATGAATGTGATCAGAGATGTGAGTGGAATTAGTTTGTTTTAAACTGGTTTAAAGTTTAGTTCAAGTCTCGTATCTAGTGGGTAACTAGAATTGTGTTAGGAATGTGGTTGTCAAGGTGTTGAAGTTATTGAACGAAGCTCATGGTAATTCAATATACCATTTTGCTTTTGTACCGGTGAGTGTATGCTGGAAAAGATGCAAATGAAAAGAGTCATCATTGAGGGAGTTATAAGAACACAAAAAATGATAATTCATCACGTGTATTGATCCAAGTGGATCTTCAAAAAAGTACCAGTGGCATGGTAAGAGGCTCAAAACTAAAAGTGGTAGAATTTGGATAAACTTAGCATCGAATCAAATTTCTCATCATCCTGATTCCAACGGTGTGAACGACACTCAAATCCGAGTCCAAATGACAAAGTTGGAGAAAGTCAAAGTTTGAGTCTGCCTTGTCTAAGTAACTGGGAGAAAATGACATGGCAAAGTTTTAGTGAATGAGGAATCACCACATGGAAGGTTTCCACTAGGCCTCACATATCGCATATCGGTGAAAAGGAAGAGAGGCTTAAGGAGAATCAAACCTTTGCATTATCGGTTGGGATTGTGATATTTCATATCACAGGCCAGAGGAGGAATAATATAGGGTATATTGGCCTCGACGAAGACCTGATTGCAATGCAACTTTGTTGCATATAGCAAATTGCAGGAATGAGGATGGTGTTACGAAAGGCCCTGGTAGAAAGTGTCAATTCTGATTTCTCGATAGGCGCCAATTGTGATATTGTGATGGGAGGTTAGACTCGAAATGTTATATATTGTGATTAATAAACCAGGCGGGTTTGCATATGTTGCAAAACGCTAGACCAGCACGTCGATTGTTTCACAACAATTGCAATTTTGATGGGGTTGTCAGACGTGAAATATTATGTTTTATGTTTAACACTCTTGTCAGGTCCATGGTTATCGTAGGATGTCTGTGTCCTTGGCTTGGACTATATGCCGATAAGATGGAAGCACCAATAAATCCATCGTCGAGACTCATGCGTAGTTGAAATGGGTTTCCTTGTTGGAAAGGGGATTCACTATTGCGGTAAGGTTGTCGCAGTGAATCCTTCCGGCCCGATTCTACCTGCTAACTTGGGTTCTTATGTTAGAACTGCCCCGATTTTGAGGGATGTCACCATGCTTATATATACGACTATTTGTGTCGAGAGAAAGGCAGGGGAGGACTCAATGAATACATAGATTCTATTGCATACAGCAGACCCTGACCCTGGCAACAGGTTGAAACCTCGCCTTCAGTAGTAGGGAGGTTCCGAGAAGGTTGGAGAAGGCCCGATTATCCAAATTGGGAGTCTAGATAGGCGTTTTTGCACTATTTTTCTCCAGGAGTTCAGTGGTTCTGCCTATTTTCAAATCTGGGCTCTCTATTCTCTGCCCATTTATCATCTTGGAGGTGTAAGGGTTGTAATTGCTTGTTGTTGTACTTTTATCTTTTTTATGCCACTAATACAAAGAAGGCCTCCCCACTATTGAGCAGGGCCTGGAGCCATAGTCCAAACTGGACGAAATCTGTAATCAAATCATTGTGTCATGGTTTTTTTTGTTCTTCTAATTATTTTCTGCATTTTTTATGTGATTTTAAGTTCCATGGTTAATTAAGTTTGATATATGTAATTCTGATGCATCTGTAAGTAAAATATCTTGTATTAACTTTGGTATTGGAGCAGGTCTTTGTAGATGCGAATTGCATGATTTTATGCTAACTCAGAAAAAGCTACGAAAAGGAGAAGGAACGCTTTAACTCCTTTGATCCTGAAGCAGGACGTGCATAGCAAAGAAGAAACATGGCCAATGAAGAAGCTCATTGGGAAGAGGAATAGAATTTCCAAAAGTTATTCTATAATATGGTAGGAAAGGTAGACAAGTTGTTTGCAGAGTATGAGAAGGCAGTTGGGCATGAGAAGAAGGATGTTGATGATCATGAATCAGCAAATCAGGAAGGTGGTGGAGAAGATCCTCCTCCCTCTCCTTCTTCCAGTGATAGTTCTCATCACTCTAATAGAAATTCCAAATAGACCTCTAATAAATTGTTCTTCAATCTAGACGTGAAGTTCGATCTGCCCATGTACAATCGAGAACGTAGTGCAAAAAAACTCAATAACTGGATTATACAGATAGAGGTTTATTGTCGAATCCAGCAGATCGAAGAAGATGAGGTGAAATTCCAATTAGCATCTCTTTGGCTGAGCAGCACTATTCTCATTTGGTGGGAGAGCAAGTTATAGAAGGGTAGCACGAAGTCAGGTAACCTTTTGTCCTCTTGGTCTAGTTTTATTTCTGCAATAAAGGACCAGTTCTACCCTCTGGTTTATAAGAAAAAGGCACTGATGGACCGACAATATTTAAGGAAAGGTAAGGGCCAGAATGTACAAATCTTCACAGAGGAATTTTGGAAATAAGCATTGAAGCTAGGCATCTCACTAGATATGCCCGAAACTATAACTAAGTACATAGGTGCGCTAAATAGTTACATCAAACACTTGTTATTACTATTCAATTCTACTTCAATTGATATGGCCAGCATTAAAGCTATACATATTGAAATTAGAGGCAAGAAATCGAGATGACTAAACCAAGAAGATGTCATTCAAACCTCAACATGGAAAATTCCAAAAGAAAGGAAAAGGGAAGGATAAGAAGACCGTCACTACCAAGAAGGGGGACGGAGCAACACCGTCATGCATTCATTGCAAGAAGGATGGGCATGACAAGGACCATTGTTGGAATCTGCATCCAAAACTGAGACCAAAGGGATTCGGTGGAATGGGAAGCAGAAGACAATGGCAATAGCGTAGGACCTTGGGTGCAAGAGGTACTCTTTCTCTTAATGATAGTTCTTATTCATTTGCAAGCACTAGTTATTTGAATACACGTGAGTCATGAGTGAAAGAGAATTGAGTTGTTCCACATTAGATTTGTCATAAATCACACAAAGGTAAAAACTTTGTTTGGTTCAGGTTTACAAGCAAACTTAATCTCATATTCCTTAGTGAAAAGGCTAGGCCTTGAAACTAAACCTCATCCGAGTCCATACCTGCTTGGTTGGGTAAGTGAGAAAGCCAAATTGCAGGTCACGAAGTAGTGTAGGGCTATATTTGTAATTGTTTCTAAATTAGTTGATGAGGTAGAGTTACATGTAGTACCTTTGGACATCTATGGAATCATCTTGGGAAGCCCATATTTATATGAAAGAAAGGTCGTTTTCTTTCGGCATGAAAACAAATACCACCTCACCAAGGATGGGGTAGAGTACATAGTTAGAGATCATCACACAAAAGCTAGTGCTAGCCTTGTCAGTGCATGACAGATTAAAAGACTGGTTAATTCCAGTAAAGGGTGCGTTTTCATGGTAGTGAGGGTGAAAGAAGCCGAGACAGATGACGCTTTTAGAGGTTGTGATCCTAATTGTAATAAGGAATTATTTGAAATTGTTTCTAAGTATGATGAATTGTTTCAGAAAACGAGAGCATTTCCCCCTAAAAGGGAAATCCAACATGAGATCCATTTGCAGCAGGATGCCCCTTTACCAAATGTTGGCATGTATAGGATGGCTTCTATCGAGATGGAGGAGATCAAGAAACAAGTGCAGGAACTGTTAAATCAAGGAGTCATGAGACCAAGTTCTTCTCCTTGTAACTCACCAATCATGTTGATTCCTAAGAAAGATGACACATGGAGAATGTGTGTGGTTTACAGGGCACTGAACAAGATCACGGTGAAGAATCGATACCCTCTCCCTCACGTTGATGAATTGTTAGATCAATTAAAAAATGTTTTTTATTTTTCCAAGATCGATTTGTGTAGTGGTTATCACCAGGTTAGAATTGCAGAGCAGGACATCTGGAAAACTACATTCAAAACCAAGAAGGGGATGTTCAAATGGATGGTGATGCCATTCAGATTGTGCAACACTCCAGCCACGTTTATGAGGGTAATGAATGACTTATTTCATCCATTTCTTAATCATTTTGTTCTTGTGTATTTGGACGATATTCTTGTGTATAGTAGGACATGGGAGGAACACATGTGTCACATAAAGAAAGTGCTTGATGTTCTTAAGAAAGAGAAATTATGTTTGAAACTATCAAAGTATGAATTTGGAAATACTTCTCTGATTTATTTAGGCCATATTGTCGGTAAGGGGCAATTAAGGATAGATCCCTCTAAAGTGGAGGTGATAATGAAGTGGCTTGAACCCATGAATGTCATAGAAGTTTAAAGTTTTCTGGCACAGTGCAATATTGGAGAAGGTTTGTAGCGAACTTCTCCATTATCACAGCCCCCTTGCATGCCTTGACTAGAGTGAAGCAGGCCTTTCAGTGGGGAGGAAAGCAGCAAAAATCATTTGATACACTAATAGAGAATATCATCACGGCATCGGTGCTAGCCTTACCAGACCTTCAACAGCCTTTCAAAATTGAAACAGATGCCAATGGATATGCGATGGGTGTTGTATTGATGCAACAAAGAAATCCAGTTTGTTCCCATTCGAGGACTTTCACCCAGGCTATTGTGAATTATCCTACGTATGACTGGGATTTGTACGCCTTGGTTTAGAGTGTAAAGAAGTGGAAACACTATCTGATCGGCAAGGAGACCATCATCCACATGGATCATCAACCCTTGCAGTATCTCCAGTGACAGACCAAGCTTCAGCAAGCCCATCACTTCAAATGGCTGTGATTCCTCCAACAATTTCATTTGGTAATTAAATATAAGAAGGGTGTCAGCAACAAAGTAGCAGATATGATTTCTATCCCTCCTATTTTTGCATCTGTAGTTTTGCAAAATGCTTCTTTTTCATTAGAAAGTTATGCTGAACAATATGCTAACGATAATGATTTTAAACAAATCTATGCAAAATTGACTCGTGGATCATAGGTGGAAAATTATTACTTGCAGGGATATCTATTTTACCACCTTGGCAAACTATGTATACCCAGTGATCAAAGGGTTCATGTAATCCGAGAGGCTCATACCTCTCTTGTGTCTGGTCATTTTGGCATTGATAAAACTTTATGTCATTTGCAGAGGTTTTGTTTTTGGCCTCATATGAAAAATAATTTGACTCGCTTTGTAAAGGGATGTGTGTTGGGTTCTAGTTCAAATCCCTCTAATAGAACTCTTGGGCTCTACACATCACTCCCTATTCTGAGTTGACCATGGGAACGTGTGTCCATGGAATTTGTAGGAGATTACCTATGCCTTGAAAAGGTCATGACTATTTGTATGTCATTGTGGATAGGTTTAGTAAAATGTGTATTTTAATGCCTTGTAAAAAGAAGGTCACTACTAAGCAGACTTCTTTTATTTTCTTTCAGCATGTTTGGGTCCATTTTGGGTTGCCCACATCTATTATGTTAGATCAAGATCCCCACTTTCTTAGGGAGTTTTGGACCAGCTTGTGGAGAATGATGGACAACAAGTGGAAAAGAAGTACGGAATTTCATCCATAGACCAATGGATAGGTAGAGGTTATAAACTGTAACGTGGTACACTTGTTGCGAGGCTATTGTGGGAAACATCCCAAGTTGTGGGATGAACAGGTTCTTTATGCGCAGAATGCATACAATTGAGCAACACATTCATCTACACAAAGCTCATCGTTTGAAACATGTTTTGGCTATCTACCTAGAGATCCATTAGACATGGTCTTTGGGAAAGAGGAGGATGGAAATGGATGAGATGGTATGGACAAAGCACGGAAGTTCATTCAGTGGATACAGGTAATTCATCAGGCAGTGTAGGAGCAATTGGAGAAGAGTCAAGCTCGGTATAAAGCTCGACATGATAAGCACTAAGTTGACCATCAGTTTCAAGTTGGGGACAAGGTATGGCTCCATATCAGCAAAGATAGAATGAAGGGAGAAGGGAAGAAACTGAGACCCATTAGATATGGTCCCTTCACCATATTGGAAAAGATTGGAGACAATGCCTTTTGTCTTGACTTACCTACTTATATGTAAATGTACTCTATGGTAAATGTGGGAAACCTGAAGCTTTATGAACCTCCATTGGTTATGGATACCGAGGAGGTTGCATAGATTCCTACATTGGATGATTTTGCAGCCGAGTATCTAAATAAGTTACCCGAAGATATCATACTCGACCGGAGGACTAGAACTTCACAACGAGGATATGTGGAGTACATCTGTGTTGGCTTTAAAGGAATGCACCCGAGCAAAGCTTAATGGATGGAGAAGGAAAAAGTGAGGGATAAATTTCCTCACTTACCAATTGATTGAAAAGTATTTTGGTGGTCCAAAATCTCTTAGCGGGGAGGATTAATCCAGGTGGATTTTCAGAAAAGTACCAGTGGCATGGTAAGAGGTTAAAAAATCAAAGTGGTAGAATCTAGATAAACTTAGCATCTGACCAAAGTGCTCGTCATCCTGATTCCAACGGTGTGAACGACACTCAAATCCGAGTCCAAATGACAAAGTTAGAGCAAGTCAAAGTTTGATTTTGACTTGTCCAGGTAGCAGGGAGAAGATGACATGGAAAACTTTCAACGAATGAGGGAGCGCCACGTGACAAGGTTCCACTAGGCCCTGCATATTGCATATCGGTGAAAAGGAGGAGCGGCTTAAGGAGAATTGGTCCCTGGCGTTGCCAACTATAATTTTGATATCATATATCACAAGTCGAAGGAGGAACACCAATAGGTATCGGCCTCGACAAAGACCCGGTTGCGATGTGACTTTATCACATATCACATGAACGAGGATGGTGTTACGGAAGGCCCCAGTGGAAAGTGTTGATTGTGATTTCGTGATATGCATTGATTACGATATTGTGATGGGAGGCCGGACCTGAAATGTTATATATTTTGATTAATAAACTAGGGCGGTTTGCAGATGTTGTAGAACGCCAGGCCAGTATGCCAATTGCGATTTCGATGGGGTTTCTAGACGCAAAATATTATGTTCTATGGTTAACACTCTTGTTGGGTCCATGGTTATTGCAGGATGCTTGTGCCCTTGGCTTGGAATATCCACTGATAAGTTGGAAGCACCAATAAACTTGCCACTGAGACTCATGCGCAGTTGAAATGGGTTGCCTTGTTGGAAAGGGGCTTCACTATTTTGGTAAGGTTGTTGTTGTAAATCCTTCCTATTTTGGAGAATTTGGTATCTATAGTTAAATACTAATTCCCTAGATAAGTATCCATATCTAGAACAATAGTTTAAAGTGTTTTAGTCTTTTCCTATAAGCAATAGATAAGATGAGAAGATGAGAAGACCTACTAGTAGTTCCTCTTTCCTCTTTCCTCCCTTGTATTGATCCATTCGCTCCTTCCCGCACTTAATACGCTTGAGAAGTACCTATAAACACAACAGAAAACAAAGAATTGATCAAAGAAAAAGATCTATTGAATATAAGTGAATGGAATGAGATACATTTCACACATATAAGCATTATAAAAAAATAAAAACATATGGGAGAAAGGTTCAAACACTTTTTTAAATAGAAGAAGGAATTACAACCATTTGTGTCTGATTCAAAGCCATTCCTCCAGCTTGGATCCCATCCACATCACACCAACATCATGACAAACTTGTAGCATTCCAATACTTGCTTCAAAGCCAAATATCATAGCAACATTATCTCCTTACAATTCAACATAATCCAACCCCTGATCACTTAGATGAGTGGTCAATTTATACGAAGATGAAGGAGGTTTTGTAATAAATGGTGCCATTGAATGGCCTTCCATACTTAGAATTAGTTCCATGGAGGAAGTGAGGAGAGGATAAGATGCATCTTAACTCATTCCTCATCCATTGTCGAGCTCATAGGAGTTGATAAGTGCGGGGACCTTCTAGATTACTCCAAAAGATAATAATATTCCACAAATCCTATGTGAATTTCACTCAATCTTGCCCAGCGCAGGTGAAAGGAAGCCTAAGTGCTCTACAGAACACCTTGGCATGACTTAACTACTCTGTAGCGCACCCTTACATGGGCCTACCTGTGCTGGTCCCTCTAAAGGCTATTTCTGGATGTCTTCAAGTCATGAAACTGTCTAGGAAGGAGGCATTCAAAGGAGTAACTTGTTTAGGGCATGTAGCAACTGAAATTAGGGTTTGAGGAGCCTTAAAACACTAATCTGGATGATGGAATTGATGTGCCCAAATGGATCTATAACAGTTTCCCCTTAAAGCATGAATTCAGAAAAATGCCAATGTCGAATGAAATGCTTTACGATGTGATGAGGAGGTATCGAAGTGGAAGGTGACCTACATCAATTACAATACATATATCATGATATTCGATTTTTACATGAATCGTTGAGGGAAGGCATACCCATGCTTAGCTTATAAACTTTCATTACATGTATATAAACAATTGTCTACAGATATAGACCCATGATCAGAATTACCATCAATGTAAAACCATTGTACATATGATTTAGTACTCCTGAAATCGCAGCCCGGATGTATGAAACTAGATCCGGGGTATTCTATCTCGTTCAATCATTCACTGAAGTACAAGTCTAACCATGTGAATATGTAATCTGAAGTTGAACATGGGAAGACACCATCTGATTACCAGCCAATGATGTAAGTTGTTAACAAATGCGAAAGAAATCACCAATAATGATGATCCTCAAGGTACTACAGTACATTTTGCATGGTGTGAATGGATGATTTGATGTCAAACACCATACAAAGTCTTTTGGTTGAAGGTCATTGATGTTAACCTATCGCCGAAAGCGAGAAACCTGCCATTGATGCATGTAAGCCTCAAGGTACTGGAAGGGTGTTTCTAAGTCAACTTCTTAGATAATGTGCTGATGTCGACAAGAAGCAACTCGTCGCAAGAGGGCCTTGATGTATCCCACATCAACGACACAAAACGAGTGTAATGATTTTGGAGATGGAATTTGACTGAAGACACAAGGTTCAGGAATGGCAATCATGAAAATGAAAGTTTATGGTATTGCAAAGGATGAATTTTGACTGAATGACTTCACTTGAACATATCAGCAACACTCAATTAATTGGAAACATTGACCCAAAACCAAAGTAATGGATGGTGTGATAGACCATAGGTATGATAACCATCAAGCAGATAACCCAACCCAAATAGTCCGAATGAATTGGCAGCATTGACCCAAAACCAAAAATGATGGATAGTGTGATAAACCATAGGTATGATAACTGTCAAGAAGATAACCCAACCCAAATAGTCACGGAGATGAAGTGAAAGTGTCATGTTCAAGAGCGACTTGCTACCATAAAGTGGTTTACCCCATTTTCCCATTTTACCCAGTCATCGCTAACTAGTACCTCTTTATTTTTATCAAGCTTGAGGAGGATAACATATGCTTGTTGTATAATTCCACCCTTCAGGTGAATCCATTGATATTTGATGTTTTAACGAGTCTAGTGAAGGTGAAAATTTGTCTTGTCTAGATGGACAAGTTTGTCCCTATTTGATGTTTTAACGAGTTTAATGACAACGATAACTCGATCCTTTTCATGTTTAGAGAGTTTGAAAAGGGACAAAAAGAAAACTCTACAAGTTATTTTTTGTATATTTGTCGCTCAAGCCCGAAAAAGCATAAAACAATACGAGAGAGAACCTATTGACCATGTTCGCTCAACGTATTCCTTTTTCGTAAATAATCTATCTCAGCCTGAAAAAGGGTTAAACTTATACTGAGAAGATGTCATTTCCAATCCGTTAACGAGCTAAAAAGGACAAGCGCTCGACAATCTTTTCATATTAGAGATTCTGAAAAGAGCTTAAATAGGACTCCGTTTTGAGGAACGAGTGGTGTCTGGGATAGAAACTGGTTTCAATGAACTTCTCAAAACATGTCAATTTATGTGAAGGGGTTGGCTAATAAGACCACTCATTGCAGCTGTTCCTCAAAAAGGGTAAAACAAACAAGTGAAAGTGTATGATCGACCGAGCAGATAGTGACGATGGAAGGAGAAAAACCAAGGCTCATCTGGAAAAAGAGGCTGATAGAATGGCAATCACGAGGGTTAAAATGGAAATGGGTTCATTTTTACACAAGCTTGAACCATAGGGAACTATGCTTGGATTCAGTTTCATGTTTACACAAGCTTGAAGCGAAAAACTATGCTTGGATTCAGTTTCATTTTTACACAAGCGAAACAAAAAACTATGCTTGAGATTGGTTTACATGCCCCCAGCATGATGAAAGGGAAAGTCTCCTGTAACTAGATTGAAGTCACTACGGTGAAGTAGGATGATTATCCAACACCTTTTTGGCTTTGTCCAGATAGGGACAAAGGTGAATGGGGTAATTCCCTTCACATAACCTATAGGGAGACTTAACTTTACCACTAGGTGCATGCCCCCCAAACTTCATTGTATTCACCTAAGTAGACTACTCATGGCTATGAGGTAGATGGAATGAAGGTTCATATACGAGATCAAGTGAAAGACTCGACTTGGATTTTACAAGATCTAATCAAAGACTCGAATTGGAACTTTGCTCCAGGGGTCCTTGTTTCATTTTTTAACGAGCTTGACACAAGACAAGGAACTATGCTCGTACCCTTATGTTACAGATCCATTTGGGCACATAAATCCTGTTGAAAATAATACTGAGAGGGGGGGTGAATCAGTATTATCTAGTCCTTTTAACAATTCTTCCTTATTTA
>APFE031179094.1:0-58677 GCA_000404065.3 Pinus taeda | reverse complement strand
AAACACAAATGAGGAGTACAAGGTTTGACTAGCTTATGCCAAGAATCTCCATGAGATCAATTATGTGTCTGCTATAAATTTAGTTGATATATGTGCTTAATATGGGCATATCAGTGTTTATAATGAGGAGTACAATATTTGACTAGCTTATGCCACGAATCTCCATGAGATCAATTATGTGTCCGCTATAAATTTAGTTGATATATGTGCTTAAAATGGGCATATCATTGTTTATCAACCACATTTATTAATGTGATTGCGCTAGTTCTTAATATTCTTTTATTCCTTAAATGCTATATTCTTATTTTTTTTTATTAATGTTTGCTTTTCTTTCTTTAAATTTTACTCTTTTAATGTTTTCTTTTCCTTTATTAATATTATCATTTCTTAATATTTGTATATATATATTATATATATATATAGTATATAAAACAAAAATATTTTAATATTTTAATTTTATTTTATTTCAAATAGGTTTTGATATATATATTATATATATATATATGTTTGTTTTTGTTTTTGTTACCTCTTCAATGATTTTTATATAAAAATAAATGATGGTTATTTCTTATATTTTTGTTATTTAAATTTTATTTTTATTAATATTTAGTAATTAATGTGTTTTTGAATAATTAATTGACTGTCTGGATTGATTCTCAAGGGATATGCTTCAACACATGCTTAGTCTAGATTATTCAACGATATTACTGTATTATATATTTGTTTAATGTTTTGTTTTTACTCTTCATTGATTTTTATATAAAAGATAGATAGTTATTCTTATTATTCTTTGATATTTAATTTTTATTGTTTTATTAATTATTTAGTAATTAATGACTTTTTGAATAATTAATTGAGGGTCTAGATTGATTCTCAAGGGAATATGCTCAACACATGCTTAGTCTTAATCATTATCAACGATATAGTGTATTATAGATTTTGTTAGGTTGCGTTGGCTACCTGCCCACCAATTTCCTAGGGATTTGAGATTATTCCAATTCTAATAAGTTCCTCCATGATAAGTTTCTCATTATTATTTATAACATTCATTTATATAGAAGAAAATATATAACAAGATATTTTCCTAGGTCTTCACTACAGTGCAAATAAATTCCATTCATTCTTCAATTAATAACATTTTTTTATATACCATATATAACAAAGTATTTTCCTATAATCATGGTAACAACTTACTTTCGTGTCTTACTTCCCTTTCCACTTTACCAGGATCTGAACATACATACATTCATACATATATTTGTACGGTGCACGATGCAATAGGTGTCTGATAATGGAAAAATTAACATGGACAACCTCTATGAGAAGTTTGGGCATTTGATATTGATCACGAGGTCACGAGGTGCCGACTTAGGGGTCGAAACACAAATGAGGAGTACAAGGTTTGACTAGCTTATGCCAAGAATCTCCATGAGATCAATTATGTGTCTGCTATAAATTTAGTTGATATATGTGCTTAATATGGGCATATCAGTGTTTATAATGAGGAGTACAATATTTGACTAGCTTATGCCACGAATCTCCATGAGATCAATTATGTGTCCGCTATAAATTTAGTTGATATATGTGCTTAAAATGGGCATATCATTGTTTATCAACCACATTTATTAATGTGATTGCGCTAGTTCTTAATATTCTTTTATTCCTTAATTGATTAATTTCTTATTTTTTTTATTAATGTTTGGCTTTCTTTCTTTAATTTACTCTTTTTAATGTTATTCTTTTCTTTTATTTAATATTTATCATTTCTAATAATGTTATAATATATTATATATATATTATATCTTTATATCTATAACAAAATATTTATTTAAGTATTTATTTCTTTATTTTTCATTTCTAATAGTTTGATATTTTTTTTTAATATATGTTTTTGTTTTTTGTTTTGTTACTTTCATTGTTTTTTATATAAAATTAAAATGATGGTTATTCTTTATTATTCTTTGTTATTTAAATTTTTTATTTTTTACTTAATTTTATTTTAGTAATTAATGCGTTTTTGATATGAATTGACTGTGGATTGATTCTTCAAGGGAATCTGCTCAACACTGCTTAGTCTTAATGTTATCACACGTTATACTGCTATTTATAATCTTTGTTATTAATGTTTTTGTGTTTGTTACTTCTTTGCTTGATTTTATATAAAAACTAAGTGATATTATTTTATTATTCTTTGATTTTAAATTTTTTTATTTTTAATTAAATTTTTTAGTAATTAATGACTTTTTGAATAATTAATTGAGGGTCTAGATTGATTCTCAAGGGAATATGCTCAACACATGCTTAGTCTTAATCATTATCAACGATATAGTGTATTATAGATTTTGTTAGGTTGCGTTGGCTACCTGCCCACCAATTTCCTAGGGATTTGAGATTATTCCAATTCTAATAAGTTCCTCCATGATAAGTTTCTCATTATTATTTATAACATTCATTTATATAGAAGAAAATATATAACAAGATATTTTCCTAGGTCTTCACTACAGTGCAAATAAATTCCATTCATTCTTCAATTAATAACATTTTTTTATATACCATATATAACAAAGTATTTTCCTATAATCATGCTAACAACTTACTTTTGTGTCTTACTTCCCTTTCCGCTTTATCAGGATCTGAACATACATATACTCATACATATATTTATAAGGTGCACTATGCAATAGGTGTCTGATAATGGAAAAATTAACGTGGACAACCTCTATGAGAAGTTTGGGCATTTGATATTGATCACGAGGTCACGAGGTGTCGACTTAGGGCTTAGGGGTCGCAACACAAATGAGGAGTACAAGGATTGACTAGCTTATGCCAAGAATCTCCATGAGATCAATTATGTGTCTGCTATAAATTTAGTTGATATATGTGCTTAATATGGGCATATCAACATTTATAATGAGGAGTACAATATTTGACTAGCTTATGCCACGAATATCCATGAGATCAATTATGTGTCCGCTATAAATTTAGTTGATATATGTGCTTAAAATGGGCATATCAGTGTTTATCAACCACATTTATTAATGTAATTGCGCTAGTTCTTAATATTCTTTTACTCCTTAATTGATTAATTTCTTTTTTTTTTATTAATGTTTACTTTTCTTTCTTTAAATTTACTCTTTTTAATGTTTTCTTTTCTTTATTAATATTTATCATTTCTATATAATTGTTTGATATATATATATATATATATATACAAAAAATATTTATTAATATTTAATTTTTTATTTTTATTTCTAATAGTTTTATATATCTATTTTATATATATATAATATTTTTTAATTAATGTTTTTGTTTTTTTGTTTTTGTTTACTCTTTCATTGATTTTTATATAAAAATAAATGATGGTTATTTCTTTATTATTCTTGGTTTTTAAATTTTTTATTTTTATTAATTTATTTAGTAATTAATGAGTTTTTTGATAATTAATTGACTGTCTGGATTGTTTTCTCAAGGGGAATATGCTCCATTACATGCTTAGTATTAATGATTATCAACAGTATAGTGTATTATATATATTGTTAATTAATGTTTTTGTTTTTTGTTTTTGTACTCTTTCATTGATTTTTATATAAAAATAAATGATAGTTATTTCTTTATTATTCTTTGATATTTAAATATTTTTTTTAATTAATTTTTTAGTAATTAATGACTTTTTGAATAATTAATTGAGGGTCTAGATTGATTCTCAAGGGAATATGCTCAACACATGCTTAGTCTTAATCATTATCAACGATATAGTGTATTATAGATTTTGTTCGGTTGCATTGGCTACCTGCCCACCAATTTCCTAAGGATTTGAGATTATTCCAATTCTAATAAGTTCCTCATTATTAGTTATAGCATTTATTTATATATAAGCAAATTTATTTAGCAAAATGGTCCATTACTTTTAATAAATTTAAAAAATTAGATTCAAGTGCCAAGTGGCTCCCCACCCACCAATTTTCTAGGGATTTGAGATTATTCCAATTTTAATAAGTTCCTCCATGATAAGTTCATCATTATTATTTATAACATTCATTTATATATAAGAACAAATATTTAGCAAAATGGTCCATTACTTTTAATAAATTAAAAAAATTAGATTTGTGCCAAGTGGCTCCCACCCACCAATTTTCTAGGAATTTGAGATTATTCCAATTTTAATAAGTTCCTCCATGATAAGTTCTTCATTATTATTTATAACATTCATTTATATATAAGCAAATTTATTTAGCAAAATGGTCCATTACTTTTAATAAATTTAAAAATTAGATTCATGCCAAGTGGCTCCCCACCCACCAATTTTTTAAGGATTTGAGATTATTCCAATTTTAATAACTTTTCCTACATCTTCACTACGATGCAAATAAATTCCGTCCATTCTAGTGTTAAGATCTCACTCAACGTGTTCGAAGATCAAATTGTATACTCCAATCTTCTACAAATTGTATACCCCAATCTTCAATCTTCTACTCATGCAGGAAGAATGTGGGCTACAAGTTGTGAATGTTATGTCTTCTTCAATTAATAATCATGGCAACAACTTACTTCTCTGTATGCTTTACCAGTGTTTGAACATACATATATTTGTACGCTGCCACACCCTCTGAACATACATATATATATATATATATATATTAATATATATATATATATATATATATATTTGTACACTGCCACAGGGTGTCTGATAGTGGAAAATTTAACGTGGACATCCTCTATGAGAAGTTTTGGCATTTGATATTGGATCACGAGGTCTGATAGTGGAAAATTTAACGTGGAAATCCTCTATGAGAAGTTTTGGCATTTGATATTGGATCACGAGGTCGACTTACGAACCCTTGTATCTCAAGAGGAATATGTCGCCGCGCAAATGAGGAGTATAAGGTTTGACCAACTTATGCCACGAATCTCCATGAGATCAATTATGTGTCTATGATAAATTCAGTAACTAAGTGTGGTTTAGATGTTAATGATTTGAAGGAGTTCTCTATGGAATATTTCTTTGATTTTCAAATACAATAGCTCAACTATGAATTTGGGTTGTTCTAGTTTTTCAGTGTAGGTTTACTATAGAATTAGGTAAAGTAGCATAGATGAATTTCTACTCTAAAATTAATTAGCAATCATTCAATAACAAATTTTCAAATTGCAAGTTGATCTTACTAGTGTTTTCTTTAAAGGACAGTATTGATCTATTTTAATCACAAATCTACGAAGTGTTTAGAGTGATATAATTTCTTCTTGGGTAATTTTTTTAAATGCAAAATTTGAAAAAAAATGTTTGCATCTCAAACATAAAATTTAATAGCCCAAATATAAAATAATAACATTACTTGAAATGCTTAAAAATGTTTTAACCATGAAAATTTATTTCTTTTCATTTTACATATTAGTTGACATTGAAATATTTTACTTGTGAAGTAAATTGCTTATATTAATAAGTTCCATGATCATTTGCTCCATGATTAATAAATTATGATTGATGTTTTGAAATGTATTTTTATTTTTAAAATTTGAAATGCATTATATTGTAAGTTGGTTATAAGTAAAATAGATGAAGTAAAAACATAAAATCGGTTTTTTTTGTTTTAGTTAATTTAGTTATCAATTTTTGAAATATAGCATACATTAAAAAATTGTAAATTTATAGATTTAAAATTCCATCAATAATGTTTCACATCTTATCTATATATATATATATAATATTATATATATATATATATATATATATATATATTATATATATATTATATATATCATATATATATAATGTAATGAATTTACAAATTCTTATTTCGTTTCATTTTATTTTATATGAATTTATTTTTGAAAAAATCATTATCTATTATTCATTTGTTTTTAAGTTTTTGCACTATATTTTGAATTTTTTTTTCTTTAAAAAGAATATAAAATAATCATTTATAAACCATTTTTTTTTGTAAGCTTGGTAGGACTACAACTTCATCATGTCCAATATATCACCCTGGGGCAAAGACTGAACTGATGAATTCACATCAAGGAGTGTCTTAACAGAGCATCTGATTGTCGTCTATCCAAGACCCTATGGACATAAACCATTTAAATTTAAAATAACAATTTATAAACAATTTAATTCCTTCCATTGCCTTATAGATTTAAAATTCCATCAATAATGTTTCACATGTTATATTTTTAAAGATTTTAATATATTCAAATGAGATTATAGTAAATGAATTTATGAATTTACAAATGTTTATTTCGTTTCATTTTATTTTATATGAATTTATTTTTGAAAAACTCATTATTTATTATTCATTTGTTTTTAAGATTTTGCACTATATTTTGAATTTTTTCATTTTATAATAATTTAAATCTAAAATAATAATTTATAAACAATTCAATTCCTTGCACTGCCCAAATGTTAGCATTCATGATGTATGTGAGATTTCTAACGAAATATTTCGAAAGGGATTTGAGTATGATTTTTTTAGTGGCATGTGGTTGTGCAAAAATAAATCCAATGTCGCATTATGACAAACAATTGTTGCAACATTACAATTTATCTAATACTCATTGTCACAATATTACACCGCATTGCAATTATTCAATGTTGCCTCTCAAAATTAATAAACCTAAGGGATTAATATTATAAGCGCAAGGTTTTCAGAATTAATCCCTTGGGCTTATAATATCAATCACTTGGGTTTATTAATCTAAGGGTTCATATTCCTAGGGTATAATATTATTCATAGCATTTTTAATATTACTCTTATGGTTTAATATAAATCCCTTGGGTTTACAATCATGATAATCCATGGTCAGCGATGGTCCAATGTCACTATGCACCAAATATTGTCTCAATATGAAAATCAACCATGGTCAATCATGGTCAACCATGGTTGAATGTTAGATTGTGACAAATATCATCTCAGTATGAAAATCAATGATGGTAAACCATGGTCAGCCATGTTTATTTTAGGATTTATAATATCTATCATAGGGTTTTTATACCTTAGGTTTATAATATTTATCCATTGGGTTTAATATTATTCTGTTGGGTTTACAATCTCTTGGGTTGTTGGTATTAATCCATTGGGTTTGTAATATCAATATCTTGGGTTTATTAATCTAAGGCTTCATATTCCTAGGATATAATATTATTCATAGGTTTTATAATATTAATCTTTCAGTTTATAATCATGGTCAACCATGGTCCAACATCACATTGCGATAAATATTTTATCAATATGAAAGTTGACCATGGTCATCCATGTTCTAGTGTTGCATTGTGAGAAAGGTTGTCTCAACCATGGTCAACCATGGTCACATTATGACAAAGACTGTCTCTTGGTCCAACATCACATTGTCACAACCATGGTCCAATGTCGCACTGTCACAACCATGGTCTCAATATGGAGATCACTGATGGCCAGCCATTGCCCAACATCAAATTGTGACAAACATTTTCTCAATATGAAAATCAATCATGGTCAACCATATTCCAATGTCGCATTGTGACAAATATTTATCTTAGGGTTTATATTCCTTGGGTTTATGATATTTATCCCTTGGGTTTAATATTAATCCCTTGGGTTTATAATATTTAATCTTAGGGTTTATATACCTTGGGTTTAATATTATTCCCTTGGGTTTATATTATCAATCCAGTGGGTTTATAATCCCTTGGGTTTAATATTATTCCATTGGATTTATAATACCTTTGGATTCAATCATGGTCAAACATGGTCACATTGTGACAAAGACTGTCTCTTGGTCCAACATCACATTGTCACAACCATGGTCATTCATGGTCAACAATGTTCCAATGTCGCATTGTGACAAATATTGTCTCAATATGGAGATCAACCATGGTCAATGATGGTCAACCATTTTCCAACACCGCATTATGACAAACGTTGTCTCAATATGAAAATCAATCATGGTCAACCATATTCCAACATCTCATTGTGACAAATATTTATCTCAGGGTTTATATTTCTTGGGTTTATAATATTTATCCCTTGGGCTTAATATTATTCCCTTGGGTTATTAATATTTATCTTAGGGTTTATATACTTTGGTTTTATAATATTAATCTCTTGGGTTTAATATTATTCCCTTAGGTTTATATTATAAATCCTTTGACATTTTAATCACTTGGGTTTATTATTCTTTTGGGTTTATAATATTAATCCCTTTAGGGTTTATATAACTTGCATTTATAATATTAATACCTTGGGTTTAATATTATTCCCTTGGGTTTATAATACCTTTGGGTTTTAGAATTAATCCTTTGGGTTTATTATTCCCTTCAGTTTATAATATAAATCCCTTGGGTTTATAATATTAATCCTACGATTTAATATAAATCCCTTGGGTTTATAATCATGGTCATCCATGGTCAATGATGGTCCAATGTCACAATGTGCCAAAGATTGTCTCAATATGAAAATAAACCATGGTCAACCATGGTCCAATGTCACATTTTGACAAACATCGTCTTAATATGAAAATTAATGATGGTAAATCATGGTCAACCATGTTTGTTTTAGGGTTTATAATATTTATGTTAGGGTTTTTATAATTTGGGTTTATAATATTTATCCCTTGGGTTTAATATTATTCCCTTGCAATGAGCCATTGTAGATATTAGAGACAAAGAGAGGCAGGGTTTGACATTTATAGTTATATCAAGAGTGAAATCATTAGATCGTTTGTGGATTTCGGGTCTAATGAATTTACAAATATTTATAATAAAGTTTATTTCCATATATATGTTAGATAACAGTCCATATATGGTAAGCGATGGTTGTCCAATTTAATCAATGTGTATTTAAAAGTTTAATTGAATTGATTTTCACTAATATAGTTAGGTATTTGACTATTTTCTTTTTCTTTTTTTTCCAGAAGAAAAATCGTAATTTTATTAGCGAACACAAAATTACATGTTGTAGATGCGAGATGCATTCATTAGCAAGTCAAAGACTGTTGATCAGATGTTCATAGAAAGTAAAAAAATATTGTACAAATGGGTAGAAAGGTCATGCTTTTCTCCCTTTTTTCTTCTCAACCTTGTGCCACTCCAATTGAGTCGAAATTGAAGATACAAGTGCAAGTGAAGTGTCAACCTCAGGTTGAGGTTTGTCCTTATCAGAATCAGAATTGTCTGATGTATGTAGTCTCTTTGATCCATTGGTATCCATTGTATCTGGTATCTTTGCCGACTGTGATTCCATCAGATCTTATGGATTTGTTACCTGTACATATGGTTCTTTGTCCATCTAATTGTTCTCATTGTATATGGGATGTTCCACATCAACTTCCTCCTCCTCATCTGACAAGTGGTGGGGGAAATTGCCATCCCTTGAATTGCTTCCCTATTTTTTTCTTTCTTCTGGTATCTTTTTTGGCCTCAGGGCATGTATTTTGTAGGTGTCTTGTTTGCCAGCAGATTCTGCATCTAAATGTTGTATTTTTATAATCTAGTATCTGTGTCCAACACCTCTGTTTGTGTTTCAATTGTATGCAGTCTGACAGGCCTTTGTTGAGATCTACTTCCACACAAATTCTTGTGAAAGTGAAAATTATTTCCTCAAGTCTTTGTGAGTCCGTTTTAATGTATATCCCAATGGTGTTGCCAATACCTGCAAGGACTTGTTAGTTCCAAATATTTAATGGGAGATTGTGTAAACGGACCCATACAGGCATCCTTGATACAACCATAGTATTTTCATCAAATTCTGGAAACCATGGTGCGATGAAGAGGCCCGTGGATCCCCAGAACTATGGTCCTTCTTGTAATATAATGTCTCCGGCCTCTATTGAAGGGAAATTTAAAATGAAGAAACCCTTGGAAAAAAGATGAATTTCACACTGAGTAGTCCAGTTTGTGCAAAATCCATTGGAAGAGCTCGACAGGTTTTGGCCAAAAACAGTGGAATCTACAGATAATAGCTTGTTTTTCAAAAGTATTACAATGTTCTTATGTTTCTGGTATATTTATGTTAAATTTTAGGGTATAATTCAATTTCTCCACAATATATGGGCTGGGTTCAATTCCAGCTTGCTTTGGTGTCACTGTAGTAGTATTTTTCCCTTGGAGGATGTTCTTGAAAGAAAGCCCCGCATTTTTGTGCTTCTGTTGTGTTTCTATATTTTTTGTTGAACTGCTCTCTATGTCGCCTCCTGTTCATTTTGTTTTAATGTAGGCTGTTGTTGCACCACCTCTCAGCCTTATATTGAGTGTTATTGTAGACGTAGATATAATATTGTAGCCCATGAGAGGTCTGGTATCCTGGAGATCTCTGCCCCCATATATCAGATGTTGAGATTCGATAGGATATCCAATATGGTGGAAAATGTGATTCTTCAAATGTAAAACATAGTCCGTTGCAAGAACCCAAACCAAGATAGATGTCCCCAAAGTGGTTTTAATAAAAATTTGATATTGTTGAAAGTTTACCAGGGGTTCTGCGGTCCCTTACAATGGGTTCTCTGTGAACTCCTTCAGGTATGTATTGTCTGGTTTCCTGTAGCCAGGCTCTTTTTTATGATCAGCAGACCACATAAACAGAGATAGCCCAAACAATGCAGTAGTCCATAGAGAATGTAGGAGGGTGTAGATTTGTGTCTCCATAGGTATTCCATAAAGCGACACTCATCGATTCATGTCCATGCACTTGTTCGTGAATCGCTGGACTGTTGAGAAATGCTAGTAGTCGATGGTTACAAAGGGTTCAAGGAAATAATTGTCAGATGGTCCATCCTCCACCATGGCACCTCGTGCCCAGTGACCCATCTACCAAGATGCTCCCTCAGTGGCTTCGCACCCCATAGCATAGCCCTTAGTCAGCGGCAAGCCACAACAAGGGTTCAATTTTCCGATCCGGCTGCAATCAAATGTTTTGTGCCCGGATGGAAACACAGTCCCCATAGACCAAACAACCTTCCAGTACATCTGTAGTAGTCATTTCGTCCAAAAGGATTCGCCATCTATGGGCTCAGTGAAATAAAAGAAGTATATGCGTCAAATCAGCATTGCGTGTTCCCATCGAGCTAGTTCCTCCATTAAGCCCCTTCCATGAAACAATAGCCATCGTAGGCCCAAAGGATCCATAGCCCGCAACCCAACGATCTATCCAAGGAATAGTATATGGTTTCTGCACCCAAAATCCCATTGTCACTTAGAGAAACCCTAGCTCTGTATTCCATTTTCATCTTTCTTGGAATCTCATTTTTGCGGGCTTTGTGTGCGGTAGCGCGAAGCCTATACAAGTGATCAAACTCAGCAGCCTCCACCTGAGGTGGCCATATCTCGAGATTCTTGTAGCAGAGAAAGATGTACCTCGCATAGATCTAGATGGATCCCACAAGTAGCTTTGTGTACATCTCTGGTTGAGAAAAGCCGTGCTCAGCATCGTTGTTGTGGCCACTCGTGGCACCAAGTAATAAATCATCGTTCTACAAGCTGCCTGAGGCGTGCCTGATCTGCTGTGCAACTTCTTATAATGCTTCATCCTGTTCAACCCCCTCGGGACTTGAACCATTGTTTTTGTTGAAAACACTCGAAACGCTCCACCTACTCATCATTTTTCTATATACTACTACTACTACTACCTATTTTCTTATTAACAAGTATTTAGATCTAATTTCTTTGAATAAGCATATTACTTTTTATTTATAATTTAATTTTCATTTTTTTTAAATTAAGGTGAATTGGCAATTTGTTGAACTGATTTGAGAAAAGCTCAAAATTAAATTTAGAGGTTGTCATTATAACACCAAGAGTGTTTATAACAACTTGTAAGCTAGATATACCAGGAATTTACGACTTAGCAAGAGCCTATACTCCACTACGGTGGGGGAGCCTACTCCTTGATCCTTAGATGTCCCTATGAGATTTGACATTATATGGTCATTCAATTTGATCAATATGTACTAAAATATTAACTTAATTCTATTTAAGCAATTTCTTATTAATACATATTTGAATTTAATCTCTTTAGATGAACGCATATTCCTAAAAACACAATTATTTTCATATATATATATATATATATATATATATATATATATATATATATATATATATATTATTATATTATGTATAATATCATTGATCTCAATAATTAAACCACGACTTAATAGACTAATTATATTATATTTAATTTAATTATTTCTAATTACGTGGTAGGTGTGGTCTATATTGGAATTGGGCTTGAGTATTTTTTATGTTTACATAAATGGGTGTACAAGATTTGATTTCAAAAGAATATTCTCCATCTAATACATCATCCAACTATTGACATCAAAATTATTTGAACAATTTTATAGTTTTAAACCAACAAATAATAAATTAAATTTAAATATCCTATATTTTACAACCTGTTAAGCAGATTGGAGTCATTAGGCCTATTGTAATTAAATTTTTTTCTTTCTTTTGTAGAAATCAATGACCATGGCTAATGTTTCACTTGAAACTTCAATTGGATGAGGACTATTTTCTGTATAATCAGAAATGTTAGTTTGGTCAACAAACCTTACTATCTTTTTTATGGTTCAGTTTGGTCAAGAAACCTTACTCTCTTATTTATGGTTTTCAGGTGTTGTGTAGTGGACTTTGTCACCAGAAGAAGAAGAAAAAAAAATTGGTTAGAGGTATTTAGTCTCGTTAAAATCCTACCTATGGAGTATGTAGCCAGTTACTTGAAGGCATTGAAAAACACTTTTATCAACTAGCAAAAAATTTTAAAAAGATAAGCAGATAATTTGTTGTTTTATAAAAATAATTTTATTATTGTTTTATATTTCCTTTAAAGTGATTTTTTATTTCGAAAAAATAATTTAGAATGTGCTTCTGTGCGATTTCTAAATGTAATTAAAGAGGAAAGTGGTTGTAAATCAATATTCCAATGTTGATTTGAATTATTCAAGTTTTTGGTAGTAGCTGTTGGCTTGAGGGGACCTGACCTAGGTTTAATGTTAATTATCCAAACAAATCCCTACACTACTGGCCCTTTCGGCATCAACCCATGGAGCACGAACCGAAGTCTCACTCGAAGCAGTATGGGGGGATGTTGGAACCAAGTTTTTGCACCCTTGAGATGGTTGCGATGTCGATTTATTCCAGCTATCCCTATCTTCGCACAGGTTGCTTAGCCCTCTGTTCCACCCTCCAGTAGCTTCGTAGAAGGGTACAGTTGGTTTTTTTGCAGCCTTAACCTGCGGCTCAGGGACTTTCGTGCTGCTAGGGCAGCAAACTGTGATATCCCCTAGAGTAGGCTAAGTGTCTTACTTATCTTATTAACCGATCTTAGTTAGCTTCGCGTAAACAGATGTTGTTACTCACATTCACTTAACCAACAAATTTACATACATTTGTGCGTCATATAAATATTATAAGTGAAATTCATACCCAACATAACAAGATGCATAAACATGAAATAAAGATGAAGAAATTGTAGAATACTTCTCTTTATTGATAATTCCAAATGATTACAAACTCAACTCGCCCTACACACTCAGCTACAGGGATTCGCACACTCAGCTGTGGAGTTCTACCCTAGGCCTCTACGCACTCAACTGTAGAGCCTCTACCTACACTAAGACTTAGACTTCTTGCTCTAAGCTATAACTCTCTTCGTCCTATTCCATTTTCTCTCTATCTACTTAGAGCTTAGTTCCTTTTATACAATCCCATGGTCCATGGACCATGGGTAGATCTTTTATAGCCAACATTACATTTCCAAAATAAGGGTGGACAACCCTATGACTCTTTAACATCTACGCGCTCCGCGACCACAAAATGCGGAGTCTTTACACTTGGAGTACAAAATTTGACCAAAATATGGGCTTTTAGCCCCAAAACGACTCTTGGGGGATCCTGTGCCCAACAGGCCCCCAACACAAACATCGTGACTCACCCTTGAGTCACCTTGAAGGCACAGAGATCTTAGCGCGAAGACCTCCCATCTCTGTTTAGATGACTGCAATCTTGGCAGCGCACTGAGTGGCCGCCTGCTGGACTTCTTCCACTTGCTGCTCGGTGATTGCCGCTGAACTGCCACCCTAAATCTTCTGCTGAGTTGCTTGTAGTGTCACTATCTTTCCTTCAATGGAAGTTGTGATCGTATATGCCTTGTCTATCCATGGTTGTAGGTGCACTTTTAGGACTGCTTCTTTGTGCTGAGTAGCATCCACCTATTCCTTAAGCTCCTTTTCCTCCTGCATCTGTGCAAGCTTCTATGTAAGGGCGACCATTTACACAGTCCCTTTGATCTCATCATATCTTTGTTATAGCTTGCTTTCCTCTGTCTCCAAGCGCTCTACATTCGGGTCCTCCTGCAGGGTAGTCAAGACCTCAAATGACTGTTCAAAAAGCGTGCAGAATGTTACTGCACTATCGACCACCACTATTGTTGTTGTAACAGTGGTGGCACGTTGTTCCCTGACTTCTGTCGGAGTTGAAGGCTAAGCCCTCAATTGCAATTTTGTGATTTGCAAGTTTAGTTCCAGCTGAATCCTAGCCATCTCTTTCTAATCATTGCGCACCACCGTGGCCAACTTATGGATGCATGCCTCAATCAGTTCTTCTACTTGAATGTCCAACTTCGGAACCATTCGGCAGGCTTCCCCCACTACGAGCATGATTTTCTTATTTTGTTCCATGGCCTTGTTGTGCTGCAGGCCCAACTACTCGATACTGATGCATTGCTCACTCATCACCTATAGAGCGCGACTCTCCCGGGGCCTAAGTTTCGCAGTGACTCTATCTTGCAAGAGGTGGAGTGTCTCTCGAGGGAGCGTGGCTAGATTCAATCCTACCCCTTTCAAACTGCTAACTGTGGGCCTATCGGCCTCATTTTTCTGTAGTAAGTTCCCCATACGGTATCACTATCGTATTGGTCACCCTTCTGCACAACATCTCCGCGGCAACTGAAGTGTCGATTGCAAGGCTGGTGGACACTATGCATGCCTGTGGAGTGCGAGCCTACAACTCCTACATCTCTATCTGGAGAGCCCCTAATACCAATAGTTGCTACTCTTCAAACTGCTGGAGGGACTCTACGGTGACATGCCTCATCATTTCTCCAATATCGTGCAAATCCCCCTCAGTGAGGGTGATTGGGTCGAAGGATGTCTTTGACGCCTTGGTTTTCTTCCATGGCACTACCTTCTCGTGCGGTCTTTGATGCTTGAGTTGGGTGGATGTTATCTACAGGTCTGCGCCACCTTGTTCTATCAACTCCTTTGTTTCTACCTTAGCCCTGGGTGAAGGTGACTTTTGTTCTTCCCACTCTTCTCCTCTTGCCCTTTGTTGTTGTACAATTTCACAGCATCATGCGCTGCCTGGGTCTTAGCCTCCGCTTCCTCTTTCCTATGCTTCTCACCCATCTATGCCATTCATAGTTTTGTTTCTTCCTTCTTACGCTGCTTGGCGGACTTGTCTGTTTCCACCACAGAGTGTGTTGTAGCGCACCACTCTGGTGGCCAAGATTTAAGGATAGCAAAGATCACATAATTAGTTGCCAGATATGGTAAGTTATGCCATGTCTTCGTAGGGTCCTTCCACGCCCTAATAAAGACATGGTGCAAATCTACTTTGAACTCTACCAAGCTTTGTATACTAGCATATACTCTAGGTGACAACCACGACTTGCGATTGATCCCCATCCGAATAGTCATTTCCATCAAGATCTAAAAGATCTTACTTTCGTTTATGCGTTGCGCATACTTGGTTTCCCACAGCAAAGCATACTTCGATGCCTCTGGAAGGTCTGGCACGACCAAAGGGAATCGACTGTCTTCTAGCAGCTCCCATGCCACCAATACAATCGAGAGCAAGAGCCACGCATAGTGGAATGTCTTGCCCTGCTCCTGTGCCTCGTGACAGTTTGCAAGGAACTCGTCACATAGATAATTCGCCTAGTTGAACTGAAATCCCTCAGTAGATTGGGCTGCTAATGCAATCACAAGCGCGGGCACCTCATCTGTGTGACACTTCTGCGGCACCTTTCCTACTAATATTTGCATTGCTACCTTGATTGTAGGGTTGTTAATGCTAAAGAGTGCATATCCCCGCTTCTTCTTCTCCAACTTGAATTTCTTCTTCATAGCTTCTGCGAGGGCCAACTCACCTCCTTTTCCTTATGATATATTGGCTGGATCCTCCCCTAAGTAAGGCAGCTGTGTGATCCGATGGATCAAGTGGTCTATGATGGGAATGGGCTCCTCGAACGAAATCACCCATCATGCACCAAGCAGAGCAGCTTCCTGATGACAAAGACGATCACTAAGGCACGGTGGTAATGGGGTACCTAGAGTAGGTTGAGCAGCTTGGCTTTCTCTACACCCTTGAGCCATGTCCACAGCTCTAATTCAATCGCTCCAGTAGTCATGTCAATTCATCGGCACATTAGCTACTCAGTTGCTAAATACAGGAATCTGTCGTGATTTGCGAGGTCCTAATCTTCGAACTTTAGCACAGGAACCCACCCTAAGTGCGGCCCCTCAAAAACAATGTCATCCAGGAGCAACAGAGTTTGCAGGGAGCTCTATCTCTCATTTATGTCCTTTGTCACCTTGGCTTTGCCCTTACGCGGAGGAACATATTCTGGTAACCTGGTAAGAGGGTCCGCACCCTAGGTTTCAACTTCCATTTCCAAATCCTCCTCATTTGCTAGGATTTCTTCAAATTCTTCCTCATCTGCCTCCAGATTAATGGCCTTCCCCTTTTCCTGCAAAGTGAGCTTGGTCCTCTATGGGTTCCTTGGTGAGATGCACACCAATAGCATAGCTTGCTTATCCTTCTTTGGTCTCGAGGTCCTAGGTGATTTAGGGACTTCGACTACCACTGTAGCACTCTCTGGAGTAGCTTCTACAACCTCAATTTCCTACATGGCTTCCTCGAGTGTTGACATCATTCAATTCAGGAGATCCTATGTTTCCTTCGGCAATCTCTCAAAAGTTGAACTTGCTCTCAAAGCCTCAAAATTCGCATGGTCCATACACACCTAATAGTGCAACAACTGAATTTCAAAAATGCCAAGTGTTTTCCGCTAGATAGTCATCTGTGATTTATAGGGCCTTTTGAATTCAAATCGACTGTTCCCCCCACATTCGGCCCATTAATGCTAGATTAGTGGCAGATTTTCAAGAATCTAACCCATAAATTTTGCCTTAAATTCTTGCCCCCTGCTCCATTTGGCCACAATCTGACCATCAAATCGTGAACAGTGACTTTAACGGGTCACCTTCTAACAGACCTGTGTGCTATTTCGATGAGTAGTGTAGCTGCCTTTGTGCTATTGTGGACCCTGTGACACTTCCCTGCTTCGTGCAGTCCTGAAATCACACAGCTTCCCAACCCAGGCAGTGTAGTTTATAATCCCGCGCCTCCTTTCATCTACCTAGAATGCTAAGACTTTTCTTCTGTTGCATAGTTAGATGGTCAGGCCACCTTTGTATGGCGTCAACCGACTACCATTCACCTTTGTAGGGAAGGGATCTCCATTCAACTTAACCAACATAACCGCGCCACTATCGGTAATCAACTTAATAACATAGGGCCCTATCCAATGCATTCTGAATTTCCCTGGAAATTTATCAAACTTACTGTCATACAATAGTATCAATTCATTCACCTTAAAGGTGCACAGCTTAGTATGTTGGTCATGCCATGCTTTTTCACGCTGCTTTTCAACCTGCTGATGAAATCCAGCCAAAAATCTCTTTTCCTCAAGCTCATCCAATAGCATGAGCCTGTCTTCCAGGATGGTCTGTCATACCTGTGAACGCTGCTATGCACAGACTAGGCACGATGTATTCCATAGGCATTATGGCTTCCACACCATAGATAAGCCTAAAAGGGGTTTGAACCGTCAGATTTTTGCATGTTCCTCAATAAGCCCATAATACTGTAGGTATGCGTAGGTCCCAATCACTTCGCTGAGCATTGCAAACCTTGGTCAACACGTTTTCAAGCACTTTGTTGAATGCCTCCATTGTCCTGTTAGCCTGTGGGTGATAAGGTGTGATCTTTTGGTGATATACCTGAAATTCCTTCGTTAGTGCACTGATCGTCTCATTTAGGAAGTGTGTACCATGATCACTGTAGTGTCCTATCTAGGGGTGCTAGATTGGTCTAAATTAATTGTCAACTAGGGTGTGTTTACTTAGAGGCGTGTGCCTAAAATATATAAGCATAAAGGATCTACTCTAAACCTATGACTCCTAAGTACAGTGTTGGGATTAAATCTATTGTTAAACTAGCAATCACAGTCTTAACTAAGCATTAAATCATATGCTATTAACAACTGAAATGCAATTCATATCATGCTGTATATGACAATCTTGAAAGGCTCGGTCCCCTTACAAAGACACCAACATGCAACCCCTATTCAATATCATTCAGCAATCATGAATATTTAATGAAGGCATTCAAAGGAAAATTTGTAACCATTATCCATATCAGTGTTTTATACACAACCCCGGGATCAAATCCTTTACGGGATGAAATTCACAATCCAGGAGAGGGTTATTCAACACATGTACAGACATCTAATTAACGCATTCATCACTACAATCAAATCTCTGAATATTTATATATAAATCACATTCAAGTTTCATTCAAACGAATTGACTGTAAACGAAATTAAAACTACAATGTGAATATAATGCAAACATAAACGAAATGTGAACATAAACGAAATGTATGTCGGTATACCACACACGCAGGGCCCGTCCGCATCTCTGGCACACCGAGATAATCACACCACGATCACAGTATTAAAACGAAGTATACAATATTAGATTGAAAACCAAAGGTTCTGTTCAGAAGTGACAATGGAAAAACGTAACTGTAATATCAAATGATAGTGTGTATGTGTAAACGAACATAGGTCCCGGTCTGGTCTTTTAATTACATGCGTTACATCCCTTGAAAAATGGATGTTTATCCATAGCGGTTGTTGCTGCTTTTGGTAAAAACGCAGAGATGTTCCTAATCGACTTATGCATAAAATCAAAATCAAAATAGGAAACAACTTAAAATCAAATAGATAAAAACTGAATGTTGTTGCTGCCTTTGTGCCAACATGCCAGAGTTGACTAAGCGTTGACCGTGCATATAGGAGGAATGTTTCCAATGCGGGATAGGTGCTTGTCCATGCTTGGACATTCCTCTTTTCGCCCATGCCTTTAGCTCCGACCTAGCTGCCATGCCACATGTCACATAATAAGCCATTTACAGGTTGTTGAGACTTCCTGTAGTGATTTAGGCCTAAAATCCTAATTTATCAACACAAAACCCCTAAATCAATTAATATGCATTTCAACAACTAAAAACTATTAAATTAATTAATTTCCAAGGCATTTGAGGAATGGATGATGAGAAAAAGGGTAGGAAATGGTCATGTTTTGGGAGGGAAAAAGGGTCTTAGAATGGTACCAACATCTCTCCCCGACTTAATGACTTGGCATGTCCTCATGCCAACCCTGATGTGCTTCTTTTAAACTCAGTTCCTGCCTGTACCTCTGCTGCCTTGAGTAGTGTGTCAACGTTCTTCTTTACCTGGGCATCTTTTTGGTCGTGGAGCTCTTGTTTCAGCCTTCTGTACTTTTCCTTTAGGGTCTTCTTTTGGCTGTACCACTTGGTGGCCCACTTGCAAATGTCGGTCTGCTCCGCTTCCAGCTCACTAACCCGCTCTTTCAACTTGTCGTTTTTTATTTTAATTTCCTTGCTCTGTGTACGGAGCATTTGATATTCCTTTTTAATGACTTTCTCTAATGTATTGGCTTCCACGAGCTCCTCTTTTAGTTTTTCTATTTGCCGCTCTAGTTTCTTCTGTTTCTATCTTCTTGTGATCTAGTTTCATAATATTTAATCACTTCCAAGGTCCAAATTTAAAAAAAAGGAACAAATTCCGACAAGAAATGGTTGTTCGATAGCTAGGGGAAATTTTCACCTCGATAAAAAACACCACGAGATATTGTACGACTTCATCTCCTGCTTCATCCTCCCTATTTAACAACCCCTTGGTCTCCTCCTTCATTCTTGTCATCATCCTCTGAGTTTGGCAAGGCCTGCAAGTCTCCTCCATCCTCATCATCATCCTCTAAGATTGGCAAGGCCTCATGGTCTCATCCTTCATCCTCTAAGATTGGAAAGGCCCCTTGGTCTCCTATTTAATCCTCATTATGTTGGAATTATGATATATATGTTGTACTTGATGGAAACCCACTCATCTTAGATGATAAATTATAATGCAGCAAAGTTATTTTCTGGTTCACGGACTTTCACACAGAGAAATGTTCATGCACTTTCCTGTAGAAAAATTTCCTTTCAAAAGAGAAAAGTTCACGCACTTTCATGCAGAGAAAATTTCGTTTCATGCAGAGAAAATTTCATGCCCTTTCATGCAGAGAAAAGTTCCTTTCACACAGAGAAAAGTTCACGGACTTCCATGCAAAGAAAAGATCCTTTCACGAAGAGAAACATTCACGCACTATCATGCAGAGAAAAGTTCCTTTCATGCAGAGAAAAGTTCACATACTTTAATGTAGAGAAAAGTGCATGCACATGGGAAATATTATGGTTGGTTCATGGTATTTGTCTGACAGTTTTAGATCCTATGGTTTTGGTCTGCGGTATTGCATCCAAAAGTGTTGATCCCATGTATTGGGTCCATGGTATTGAATTGTTATGGTTTTTGGTCCGTGGTATTGTGAAAGGCCTAAGGCTATAAAAGAGGAAGGAGATCATTTGGAAAGGCATCTTCTGAATTATTGAATATCTAATAAAGTGCTAGATCTAGAATACTGTGATTGGGTCATGGTGTAGATCTGGATCTGAATGAAGAAGGAACCTCAGCACAAGGAGAAGGATAAGTTCTATTGATGGGTCAAAATCTTAAGGCTAGAATAGTGGTATCTCTATATGGTTTTGATCTGTGATATGTGGCGCACGCTTGATCTATAAATCTAATAATCTTGGTTAACTAATATTTCAATGTTTGAAAGAATGAATTTATAGATCTGTACACAGGTTTTTGAATAGTGAAGTAGCGTACACCTCTTGATTTATGTTATAGCTACTTTTGTTTATTGCTACAGTGTTCTGGGTTCAGAAGTGGGGTTTGATTACTGTTATTATGATCTGGGTACAGTCGTGAGAGAAGTATTTATTTTGATTTAGTTTTGGTTGGTGAAAAGGTGATTGGTTGATGCAGAAATTCTTGATGTTTGATTGATGTTACTTGTGGATCCAGACTGAAAATTTATGAAACGTGGTCCCTGGAAGGAAGAGAAGGTTGTAGGCTTTTGCAGGTAGCAACCTGCGTACTAGTATCTCAAGTAGTACAAGAACTAAGGGGGTTGTATCTCCCTTCCAGGAGAAGCTAGAAAATGAGAGAGGGTTGTAGCTCTCTGCAAGTAGCAGCCTACGCACTGGTAAAGGACTACACTAGTACATAATCATTTTAAAAATAAATTTCTAATTGAAAAGATAGAGACATATTGTAGCAGGTGGTTTTCACCCAAATTTGGTTTCCACCTTATATCTTGTGTTCTTGTGTGTGATTGTCTTATGCTATATTTTTCTATTCCTGGTTACTATTTATATGATCTTGATGCACAAATTAATGTTCAACATCTGTAGAATATTTTAAATTATAAGTTTGTATAGTATACGCGAGTTTCCTTATCTGTAGTTGTATATATACGCAGTTTTCTCTAACTGAAGTAGCATATATGTTTTGGGTTTGAAAAAGAAAATAATTGACCAGATAATACTAATTCACCCCCCCTTCTCAGTATTATTTCCAACAATTGGTATCAGAGCTGGTCCTTTAGGAGAAGCTTGATTGCTTGAAGGAAGATCTATCATCATGAGCAACTACGAGAGAGAAGCATCAATCAGGCCACCAATTTTTTATGGGACCAACTTTGTCTATTGGAAGGTAAGAGTTACAACCTATCTTCAATCTCTTGGTACATGAGTCTGAGATATCATAGATACAGGGTACACTTTTCCATTAGAAACTCCTACAGATTTGGCTGAGAAGAAGCAGTTTGAAACTAATGCAAAGGTTGTCAATACGCTATTAGGATGTTTATCTCAATCAAAATTTGTCAAGGTTATGCAGTATAAAACTGCAAAAGAAATATGGGACAAGATCGTTCTGAGTTATGAAGGAGATAAAAAGGTAAAAAGAGAAAAACTTCAAACCCTTAGAATTCAATATGAAAATCTCAGAATGTACAATGATGAAAGTGCGGCTAACTATTTCCTATGCATAGATGAGATTGTTAATTGTATGAAAAATTTGGGTGAATAAATAAAAGAGGTTGTTGTGGTTGAAAAGGTTCTGAGATATTTGTCTTCTAAGTTTGAATCAAAATTTTCTGCAATAGAAGAAAAGGAGAATCTACAAAAAATTACCATGTCGCAACTACATGGAATTATAACCACTTATGAAATAAGGAAAAGGGGACCATCAGATAGAAGAGAAGCCACATTCAAGGCCTCAGGAAAAGGAGATTCTTATGATTCAGGAAATATGTCAGAAGAAGAGGAAGAATCAAATTTTGTCAAGAACCTTCAATGGGGTGCTGGAAGATATAGAGGTAAGTTACCTTTAAAATGTTTTGCTTGTGGAAGATTCAGTCACTATGCTGCCAAGTGTCCTCATAAAGGTAAGGAACCTGTTAGATGGAACAAGAAATAGAATGTAAATAAGAAAAGCTATTACACTCATGAAGACAATGATGGATTTTCAAATAGTGATGAAGATGAACAAGGTAATAAGTATAGACTTTAATGGCTTTTGAAGATGATGATTTCATGGATGCTATATATGAACAAGGTATTTATGAAGAGATTTCTAAACTCAAAATTTGCTTAGAAGAGAAAAATATGATTATTGATACTCTGCAATTCCAATTGGCTGAAAGTGAAAAACATCATAAAAAGTTAGAATGTGAAATAGTGGGAGTTAGAAAAGAGATTGAGAAAACTAAAGCTCTTAATCTTACTGAAATGTTAGATGAGATTATCAAAGTACAACATTCTCCACAAATCAAGATAGGTCTGGGATAATGAAAAAGCATCTCAAACACAGAAGCCATCCACCTCCAAAATTTATATTGATGCAACAAGGAGAAGTGAAAAAACTGACAATCAACAACAACGGCACAATGTTGCTCACCAAGTAAATCAGGGACATTTTTCTTCAAGAATGAATAGAGATCACCAAGTAAATAAGGGGCAATCTGCTTCAAGGATAAACATAAGCTACAATAGATCACAAGTAAATAATTCTCAATTTGTCTCAAGAATGAATTTCAATGAAAACTACAATCGTTCGGTCTACAGGGTTGATAATCGCAGGAATCTCTTCAATGGCCAATGTTTCTCTTGTCACAACTCTTGACACAAAGCAGCTCAGTATGCTGCCTAAAAAACTATCATGACTACAGAAACTCAAAAACAAAGGAGTATGACTGGAATCATGAAAAGGACCTACAATAACTTTTATGCTCTTGAAAATGAAATAGAATGTTCTATTTGTAATAATTATGGTCATGAAGATTATGAATGCAGGATCAAGTTTTGTCGGGCAGCTCAGAAGGAGAAAGCCTCAAATATCAAAAAATGGAGAATGAAAGAACCACAACTAGAAAGATGTGGTATAGCCTTATATGTAGAAGGGCAGGAAAATCAATGGTACATGGACAGTGGATATTCAAAACATATGACAGGTGATAAAGAAAAACTTCAGTCATATAGTGTCTTGGAGAAGGAGAAGAAGGTCTCATTTGGAAATGACACCCCTGCACTCATAAAATGTAAAGGTTCTATTCTTCTAAAAGAAAAGGTCAAAGAAGGTAATGTTATGTATGTTAATGGCTTAAATCATAATCTATTGAGTGTCAGTCAGATGTGCGATCAAAGAACATAGGTAATATTTTGATCAAATGGATGTAGTGCTCGAGATCTTGATACAGGAGAAACAGTGATCAAAGGCATAAGAACTCCAAATAATTTATACATATTCAAATAAGGACAACAACAATGCTATATGAGCAATAATGATGAGCACTGGCTATGGCACCGGAGGTTGGGGAATTTAAGCTTCTCACAGATAAGGAAAGCATGCAAATACCAGGCAGTTCGTGGTCTTCCAAACATAAGAATTCCAGATAATGCAATATGAAAATAATGTCAATTTGGTAAGGAAACCAGAACTAACTTCCCTGAGAAGGAAGGATCAGCTAGCAAGCCACTTGAGCTTGTCCATATTGATGTATGTGGTCCATCTAGGAAGAGGTCGCCTTGGGGAGAAGAATACTTTATATTATTCATTGACGACTATTCAAGGATGGTTTGGATAGGAATGATGAAGCATAAAGATGAAGCCTTCGAAAAATTCAAATCCTTCAAAGCTTTGGTTGAAAATGAATCAGATCACAAAATTAAATGCCTCATGTCTAATAGGCGTGGGGAGTTTACCTCAAATGAATTTTTCGATTATTGTGAAGAACATGGAATAAGAAGAGAATTCTTTATAGCCAGGACACCTCGGCAAAATGGAGTAGTGGAAACGATGAACAGAATGGTTCAACAAATGGCTTCTGCTATGCTTGATGAGTCTGGAATTCTTGCAACTTTCTAGGGTGAAGCCGCATTTGTTGCAGTTGTTATTCTCAAAAAAACAAATGTCCGGGTGATCAGAACTCAAACCCCTCATGAGCTCTGGCATAGTGAGACTCCTTCAGTAAAATATTTCAAAATTTTTGGGAGTAAATGCTACATCAAAAATACTGATGAAAATGTTGGCAAGTTTGAACCCAGAGAAGATGAAGGCATTCTTCTCAGTTACTCTCCCCACAACAAAGCATAAAAGTGTTACAACAAAAGGCTTGGAAAGATTGTTGAAAGTATTGATGTAGTGGTTGATGAAGATGAAAACACTCCTAGGCAGGTAAGATCTAAAGATTTCAAAAATGAAGAGGACTATCCATCTACATCAAATCAGATTCATGATGAAGAAGAAGAGACCAATGAGGCACCAGAAGAACAGATAAGGATAGAAGAAAAAACTCCATCAAGGTACGTTAAGAAGAATCATCCAAAATCTCAGATTTTGGGGTAGAAAGAGGCTGGTATACAAACAAGAAGAGCAATAGCAGAAGCGTCAAGCTATTTGCCATTACTCTCCTCCAATGAGCCACAAAATGTAAAAGAGGCATGCAAAGATGAATGCTAGGTCAAGGCAATGGATGATGAACTTGAGCAGATTGAAAAGAACAACACTTGGGAGTTGGTTCCTAGACCAAAAGATAAGAATGTCATAGGGACAAAATGGATATTCAAAAACAAGTTGAATGAAAATGGGGAAGTTGTTAGAAATAAGGCCACACTTTTTTTTAAAAGGTATGCTCAACAAGAAGGAATAGACTTTGAAAAAAAAATTTCTCCTGTTACTAGACTTTGGGCCATCAGAATGTTCCTTGCTCTCTCTAACTTTCAGAAATTCAAAGTATTTCAAATGGATGTGAAATCTGCCTTTCTAAATGGAGACTTAGAAGAAGAAGTGTACACTGAGCAACTAGATGGATTCATTCTTGGAAATGATCTAAAACTTGTATGCAGACTTAAGAAGGCTCTCTATGGTCTTAAACAAACTCCAAGGGCTTGGTAGTATCATTTGGACAAATATCTTCATCAACAAGGTTTTTCAAAAGGATCTGCAGATAGCAATCTCTATATAAAAATTGAAAATGACAAATTGCTAATACTTGTTGTGTATGTTGATGATATCATATTTGGCATCAATGAAGAGGCTATGAGTCAAAATTTTGCCTTGGTGATGCAGAAAGAATTCGAAATGTCCTTGATTGGAGAGCTGACATATTTTCTTGGTTGACAAATCCAACAAAATGAAGGTGGTATCTTTTTATCTCAAACCAAGTACCTCAAGCAAGTATTGAAGAAATATGTGATGGAGAATTCAAAACATGTATGTACCCCGATGGTGACAGGATGCAGCCTTAGCGCAAATGATGACTCGGCAGCAGTCCATAAACCACCCTATAGATCTATGATTAGTAACCTTCTCTATCTAACAGGAACCCGGCCAGACATCATGCATGCAGTGGGAATAGTTGGAAGATTTCAGGCAAATACAAAGGAAACTCATCTTCAAGCAATAAAGAGAATTTTCAAGTATCTTCAAGGAACTCAAAACTATGGTCTATGGTATCCTAGAGATACAGATCTCACTCTTCATGCTTATACAGATACAGATTGGGCTGGAAGTGTGGATGACAGAAAAAGCACTAGTGGTGGTGCATTCTTTATGGCTTCCAGATTAGTATCTTGGTTCAGCAAGAAACAGAGTTCGATTGCTTTATCTACAGCTGAAGCAGAACATGTAGCTGTTGCATCTTGTTGCACACAACTCCTTTGGATGATGCAAACTTTGCAGGATTTTCAAATAACTTCTACTCCACCTATCTCCATCTTATGTGATAATGCAAGTGCAATTAGCATTTTAAAGAACCCAGTCATGCATTCAAAGACCAAGCACATACCAATCAAGTATCATTTTCTCCGGGAACAAGTGCTGGAACAAAAGGTCAAATTGGAGTATGTTCCCTCCGAGGAACAAGTTGTTAATATACTCACCAAACTGTTGCCCAGGGAGACATTTGAATACCTCAGACAGAAGTTGCGGTTTGTTGATGCGTCATCCTGCTGTTGAATCTTGTCTATTGTAAGTAGGTGCATACACATACATTTTCCAGTCTATGTGGGTCGAATGGTTCTATCAGAGATCATCTCGCATAGGCTCAGGGGGAGCATATATTCTTTTGATGATGCATTATTGGCATTATCTTAGAAGTCCTTGGTTTGGTTTCTCAAGATTTTTCTGGTGGAGTATATCAATGAGTGCTGGTTTGAAGGTTGATGCTGCTGATAGTTGTTCTTGTCTCTATGTCATGTACTTCTTTTCATATCAAGGTCATGTAACAGCTTATTTTGGTTTCCCCACTATTCCTAGGATGAATGAGTTTTGTCTATCTTGTGTATTCCCACTTGGATGGGAGATGGATGTATGTATGAGTCTTGATGATAGGAAGGTTACGTATAATGTATGGAGTCATGTTCTTTCTTGTAGAACATTTTTTTGCAGACAACATTTCAGCACAGAGCATATACAAAGGGGGAGCTCATTCAGAGTTTTTAGGAGGTACTCAGGGGGATTATCGTAGTCCGCCCCTTTGCCCTTGATGTCAAAGGGGGAGATTGATTGCTTGTTGTTGCCATCAAGTCCAAAGGGGGAGATTGTTGGCATTATGATACATATGTTGTACTTGATGGCAACCCACTCATCTCAGATGATAAATTATAGTGCAACACAGTTATTTTTTGGTTCACGGACTTTCACGCAGAGAAACGTTGACGCACTTTCATGCAGAGAAAAGTTCACACACTTTCATGCAGAGAAAAGTTCCTTTCATGCAGAGAAATGTTCACGCACTTTCATGCAGAGAAAAGCACATGCACATGGGAAAACTTATGGTTGGTTCATGGTATTAGTTCGACAGTTTTTGATCCTATGGTTTTGGTTCGTGGTATTGCATCCAAAAGAGTTGAACCCAAGTATTGGGTCCGTAGTATTGTTTCTCAATGGTTTTGGTCCATGGTTTTGAGTGAGGCCTAGCCTATAAAAAAGAAAGGAGATCATTTGGATAATCACAGTTGAGTTGAAAATCTTAAGAAGAGCAAGATCTGAATTTCTGATAATCGGTTGGTGAGACATAGTTGAATCTGAATCAAGGAGAAACTAGAGCATTATAAGTTAGATCTACTGAAGAGTTGGGATTCCTTTTGACGCATGAACGGATCTGTGATTTCGACAGTCTGGGGTATGGCTGAGAACTGATAAACTGTCTAAATCCGGAGGTGTACAGGAGCAGCAATGACACAGTGCAGAGGTGCATAGCACCAGAGAAGAAGCAGGTGTGAAGGTGCACAGAACTAGAGAAGAAGCAGGTGCGGAGTTGCGCAGACTCGTCATGGTAGAAGTGTGGATATGCGCAGGTTTCCTTCGGTGAAGTTGCAGACCTTTCCTGAAATATATTTTAGCTGTCTTTTGTATGTTTCTGCAAATATCTGGGTTTAAATTGGTGTCTGGTCACTGGTGTTATTTTCTGGTTACTGCATTCTGAGAAGTTATTTGTTTAAAGGATATTGGGTGATGCACATATAATTGATGTTTTAGATCCAGTTTGAAAACTTATGAAACATGGTCCCTGGAAGAAAGAGAAGGTAGTAGCCTTCTGTAGCTCAGCACCTATGTACTAGTATCTTAGCTAGTACAAGAGCTAAGGGGGTTGTAGCTCCCTTCCAGGAGAAGCTGGAAAACGAGAGAGGGTTGTAGCTCCTTGCAGGTTGCAACCTGCGTATTGGCAAAGGACTGCACCAGTACAAAATCATTATAAAAGGAAGTTCTTTGAAAGAAGATAGAGACATATTGCAGTAGGTGGTTTTCACCCACATCGGGTTTCCACCTTATATCTGGTGTTCTTTGGTGTGACCGTCTATGTTTCTTGTTCCTGTTTATTATTATATGGTTCTCACATACAGATTAATGGTTAACATCTAAAGAATAAATTACATTAAAGTCTGGAAGGTATATGCATGTTTCATTAGTCAGATCTGCAAGTGTTTATTGGAAAATATTTGATAATACTGATTCAAACCCCCCTCAATATTATTTCCAATAGGATCAACTGGACAATTCACTTACAGTAGACCAGGGATGAAGTGTATATCATATCCCAAGTTGTGTAGGAGAGAATCAAGAAAGCTTTTGACAAAAGGACCAAGGCAGAATATTTCTATCTAGGAGATGAAGTTCTGAAATGGGACTCAAGAAGGGAGGATAAAGGTAAACATGGGAAGGTTGACTTCCTATGGAAACGCCCTTACATCGTTTATGCTTTCGGAGGTAATAATGCTTATTTCCTCAAAGAATTGGATGGTGCAGAAGTAGAAGGAATACCAGTTAATGGTCAAATGCTTAAGCACTATATAGATCCCAGTCACTGATTTCACCAATCACTTGTACATATTTCATTTTTCACAAAGTTTAAGTGTTGATTGGATGGTAATTTTGGAGTTGAAGCCCAAAGAGAAGGCCCTAAGCTTCAAAAGTTTCACTATTATAAATGTCAATAATGCAATAAAGTAAAAGGGAAAAGTTGTAGAGTAAACTCACAGTAATTCAGAAGGCCATTGATCTACTAGTTCTTGACATTTCACCAGGAAATGCCATCCCCAAGTGGAGCCACTGTTAGGTTCCTACACCAATAGGATTCATAATTTTTTAATGGCTAAGGTCAACTCTGTAATATGTACATACCTTTTCTTCCTGCAAAGGTTTTCCATATATGAAAAAAAAAAAAAAAATGTAAAGAGGGTATGTCAAAGAAAAATCAAAGGACAAAAAGAAGAAAATGGTCAAAAAAGACGAAAAAATGAACCCCAAGGAAAAAGAAAAAGACCTTGAAAGTGTGCAAGTCAAAATGCCACTAGCATTTACTTTGATGTGGAATAAAAAGATTGTGTGTAGCATGTTACCATTTCCACAATCCATGGATAGTCAAAATGTTTAAACTTGGCTATTTCATGCTTTCAATTTTATACTTAGAGATAGAGAATAAAATCTGGCCAAACAATGTAATCTTGGCAAATAAGTAGATAGGTAGGGTTAATAAAAGGAGCTCAATTGTTTAATCTAATCCCCTAGATGTAATAAGGTTATACTTAGATAGATTACTTTTGTAAAAAGAAAAGAAAAGGTTTTGATAAGGGTTTTTCAGCTTAAGTGCACCCTAATAAAGAGTGGAGAAAATGGTAGGATGAGTAGATGGATAAGTAGTTGAATGGTTGTAGAATTGTGATGATTGATTAGATAAGATCATATCATTACGCCGTAAGGCATTTCCCTCTGGAAAGAACTCCCCTGGCTGTTACGCTGGCACAATCTGCACCCTACAATTGATTGTTAGACGATTAACACATTTTACACCGTTGGATCTGGACCGAACTGATTCCTTTGTTTATCCCTGGCCACTGCTAGGGAAACGCCCGTATAAACCTTCCCAAATCCCCTGGCGTAATACATTATCTTACCTAAATCCACTGGTGGCGATGCGGAGTTCCTTGTAAATGAATCTATGGGGCCAAAAAAATCCTGCTCCCATTCTTCGATCTTTTCTCTGTATTTCGTTTTTTTGAGAAACACAGCGGCAAACGCCAGCGAGAAGAAAACCAAATCTGCCACTGTAATGCCTGGTATGAGCCCTACGCGCGGACGCCTGGAATTGATGGTAAACTTGAGATATTATCTTTCCTTATCTTTCCCACATTTGCAATAATATCTGCTCTGAGTATTTTACTGGATTTTGGTACACCCATTCTGTACATTTAGATAGGATTGTTTTGCACTGGGGATTCAAGCTAGGTTTGTGGATCATCCTATTTTTCTTACAGATCATGGCTGCCATTGTTGGAAGGTTTATGGGTGCTCAGGGGACTTCGTTCTTGAGAAATGGAGAGAAGAAAAATTCGGCAGCCAGGAGGAATGTAACAGTGATGGCCTCTGTTGGTCTGATGGAGGTGTTTTCTTGATTTGGGCAGGCGATGTGCTATCTGGAACATCATAAAATGGCGTGCATCATGCTGGTATACTTGAAGAATGGTTTGGATTTCATTGGTGGAATGGACGTGTTCCGGTCCTAGTTCTCACCATAGTCCTTATTTTAGCTCCGTTGGTGTCTTTCAAGAGGGTGGGTAAGTCTGCTTTTCTCATCCTAATAAGCATTTTTTTAGCACTGATTTTCAGATATATCATATTTCATTTGGGCCTTTTCACAGCTATCAGGGATTTAAATGTCTAGAGTCTTTCAAGAGAGTGGGTAAGTCTGCGCTCATCCTGATAAGCATTTTTTAGCACTGATTTTGAGATATATCATATTTCATTTGGGCCTTTTCACATCTATCAGGGATTTAAATGTCTAGAAACTGTTGTAATTATATAAGGGGATTCAACATATATTTAAAAAGTATTTTTATTTGATTACAGAATCATGTACTCGGAACAAATTATTTCTTTCTCCTTTGTTATTTGTTTCCTGCTTCTGATGGTTTTTGAAAAAATCTCACTCCCTTTGTTGTTAGAACAACCGATCATAATCAGTATTTTCTGTTTGAGGAGACCAATTTGTTGGAAGATTATGGAAAGGGATGCAACATAAGGTGAATTACCAGTTTATCACTGCTTTTATTCAATGATATTTCCCAAGTTGAATCTTGGTAAATATGTGATAGTTTTCACTGTGGTACCAGTTATTGTGACTGCTTACATATGTCATTACAATGGTATGGATTATTTTCCTCCATCTCTGGTCCTGCAGTGTAGTATCTTAGAGTTCATTAGTTGAATTTGCATTTAAATTTATGTTATAATGAATTGTGTTGTCTTTGCGCCTTGCAGTTCATTCCATATACAATGAACTTGAGGACCCTTCAGAAATGCAACCCATTGTTTGCACATCATTGGTATTGTGCTCAATTGTATACATAAGTACAAGCTTTTTTGGCTTTCTTCTATTTGGAGACCAGAACATGGATGATGTCCTGGGAAATTTTGACACCAACTTGGGAGTTCCCTACTGTGTTGTGCTGAATGACATTGTTTGTGTGACTTATGTTGTACACCTGGTGCTGGTCTCTCCTCTCATTTTTTTTTCCCCGAGACTTAATCTTGATGGGCTTGTGTTTCCAGCAAAAAGCATCTTGTTTTGGATAATAAGAGGTTCATTTTGATCACTGCTGGGTTAATTGGAATCGTTTTCTTTGGGGCATCATTCATACCAAGTATCTGGGATGCATTTCAATTCACAGGGGCCATAGTAGCAGTTTGTATTGGGTCCATCTTCCCAGCTTCCATTGCTCTCAGGTAGAAAAAAAGTTATTTTTCATTTCTGTTTTCGTCTTTCACATTGCTTGTATGTAACTTCTAACCTCAATTATTTTTTAATTGCAGAGACACCCATGGAATCTCAACCAGGAAGGACATATTCATCGCATTGCTCATGATTTTTTTGGCAGTAGTTTCAACTTCAATTTCTATAGTGAGTGACATTAATTCTTTGTTCAACAAGAAGGAGGAAGGCCCTCCACGATCTTGAGAATGTTTTTTCATGAGGAGTAGGTGGTGCACATACATATAAAGATTATTTGGAATAGAACCGACAAAAGAATGCTGATTTGGGAATTTGCTTGTAGACTTGTGAAGAGTGGATAAACTTGTGTAAAGCCTTGTATCATCCTGCCATGTGTGTTTCCAGCAAAAAGCATCTTGTTTTGGATAATAAGAGGTTCATTTTGATGACTGCTGGGTTAATTGGAATCGTTTTCCTTGGGGCATCATTCATACCAAGTATCTGGGATGCATTTCAATTAATAGGGGCCACAACAGCAGTTTGTATTGGGTTCATCTTCCCAGCTTCCATTGCTCTCAGGTAGAAAAAAAGTTGTTTTTCATTTCTGGTTTCGTCTTTCACATTGCTTGTATGTAACTTCTAACCTCAATTATTTTTTAATTGCAGAGACACCCATGGAATCTCAACCAGGAAGGACATGCAGTAGTTTCAACTTCTATTGCTATAGTGAGTGACATTAATTCTTTGTTCAACAAGAAGGAGGAAGGCCCTCCACAATCTTGAGAATGATTTTTTATGAGGAGCAGGTGGTGCACACACATATAAAAATTATTTGGAACAGAACCGACAAAAGAACGCTGATTTGGGAATTTGCTTGTAGAATTGTGAAGAGTGGATAAACTTGTGTAAAGCCTTGTATCATCCTGCCATGGTTGCTCGGCCTTCTAGTTAAAGATACTACTGTATTTGTAGTTGTAAACATTGAAAAGGAATATAGTTTATCTTGCATCAATGATTGAGCGATTCAACTAATCATCCATGAATAGTTGAAAGCCTGTCAAGCAGAAGATTGTAAGGTCTAGTTTCTGTCAATAATACTCAACCTCACATAAGTTTGAGGTGCACCAAAATGCATCCCACTACGTGTGATGATTCCATTGCTCTTCAATAACTTCTCACAATCTTCATCCTCCTTTCCTTCACATTTTAGCCCTGCAAAAGCTGCAACTTCTCACAATCTTCATCCTTCTTTCCTTCACATTTTAGCCCTGCAAAAGCTGCATTCATACAGACGGCCAGAGTAAGAGTAATTAGAACATTTTGCCAAGTATTTTCATTTCAACCATTTAAAAGTAGAGACATCAACTCAGTTCCACCATTCATTGATGTCTCTACTTCAACAAACAAATAGACCCATTTGAAATATACATACCTTACAGCTATCAGGGATTTACATGTCTCTGAAACTGTTGTAATTATATGAGGGGATTCAACATATCTTGGGAATGTCACATATTGATGGCATCTGCTTAACGATTTGTCTGACTTTTCATGTTTCCCTGATAGAAATGGCATATGGAATATACATTCAAGGATGTGGATCATGGGTTATTCTTTAGGAGTTGTGATGTTCAAATCTTGATGCCTATATTGATGTGTTCATTTCCATGAATTTGCAGTTTCTTTGAAATTCACTACTGCATTATCAGTTGCATTTGTTGTTGTATTTATTGTGATTATGGCTGGTATTGTGATTGTAAAGTTGTTCAGTGGCACTGTCAAAGAACCATGATTGTTACCAAATATTGTGGATTTTACTTCGTTCTTGAAGCTTTTCATTGTGGTACCAGTTATTGTGACTGCTTACATCTGTCATTACAATGGTATGGATTATTTTCCTCCATCTCTAGCCCTGCAGTGTAGTATCTTAGAGTTCATTATTTGAATTGTGATGTCTTTGCTCCATGCAGTTCATTCCATATACAATGAACTTGAGGACCCTTCCGAAATGCAGCCCATTGTTCGCACATCATTGGCATTGTGCTCAATTGTATACACAAGTATGAGCCTTTTTGGCTTTCTTCTATTTGGAGACCAGACCATGGATGATGTCCTGGCCAATTTTGACACCAACTTGGGAGTTCCCTACAGTGTTGTGCTGAATGACATTGTTCGTGTGACCTATGTTGTACATCTGATGGCAGTCTTTCCTCTCATTTTTTTTGCCCTAAGACTTAATCTTGATGGGCTTGTCTTTCCAACGAAAAAGCATCTTGTTTTGGATAATAAGTGGTTCATTTTGATCACTGCTGGGTTAATTGGAATCGTTTTCCTTGGGGCATCATTCATACCAACTATCTAGGATGCATTTCAATTCACAGGGGCCACAGCAGCAGATTGTATTGGGTTCATCTTCCCATCTTCCATTGCTCTCAGGTAGAAAAAAAGTTGTTTTCCATTTCTGGTTTCATCTTTCACCGTGCTTGTATGTAACTTCTAATCTCAATTATTTTTTAATTGCAGAGACACCCATGGAATCTCAACCAGGAAGGACATATTCATCGCATTGTTCATGATTTTTCTGGCAGTAGTTTCAAGTTCAATTGCTATAGTGAGTGACATTAATTCTTTGTTCAACAAAAAGAAGGAAGGCCCTCCACGATCTTGAGAATGTTTTTTTATGAGGAGCAGGTGGTGCAGATACATATAAAGATTATTTGGAACAAGACCGAGAAAAGAACGCTGATTTGGGAATTTGCTTGTAGAATTGTGAAGAGTGGATAAACTTGTGTAAAGCCTTGTATCATCCTGCCATGGTTGCTCGGCCTTCTAGTTAAAGATACTACTATATTTGTAGTTGTAAACATTGAAAAGGAATATAGTTGATCTCGCATCAATGATTGAGCGATTCAACTAATCATCCACGAATAGTTGAGAGCCTGTCAAGCAGAAGATTGAAGGTTTGGTTTCTGTCAATAATACTCAACCTCACATAAGTTTGAGGTGCACCAAAATGCATCCCACTGTGTGTGATGATTCCATTTCTCTTCAATAACTTATCACAATCTTCATCCTCCTTTCCTTCACATTTTAGCCCTGCAAAAGCTGCATTGATACAGACGGCCAAAGTAAGAGTAATTAGTCCATTTTGCCAAGTATTTTCATTTCAACCATTTAAAGTAGAGACATCAACTCAATTCCACCATTCATTGATGTCTCTACTTCAACAGACAGATAGACCCATTTGAAATATACATACCTTACAACTATCAGGGATTTAAATGTCTAGAAACTATTGTAATTATATGAGGGGATTCAACATATCTTGGGAATGTCACATATTGATGGCATCTGCTTAACGATTTGTCTGAATTTTCATGTTGCCCTGTTAGAAATGGCATATGGCATATACATTCAAGGATGTGGATCATGGGTTATTCCTTAGGAGTTGTGATGTTCAAATCTTGATGGCTATATTGATGTGTTCATTTCCATGAATTTGCAGATTCTTTGAAATTCACTTCTGCATTATCAGTTGCACTTGCTATTGTATTTGTTGTGATTACGGCTGGTATTGCGATTGCAAAGTTGTTCAGTGGCACTGTCAAAGCACCAAGATTGTTACCGGATATTGTGGATTTTACTTCGTTCTTGAATCTTTTCACTGTGGTACCAGTTATTGTGACTCCTTACATCTGTCATTACAATGGTATGGATTATTTTCCTCCATCTCTAGTCCTGCAGTGTAGTATCTTAGAGTTCATTAGTTGAATTTGCATTTAAAATTATGTTATAATGAATTGTGATGTCTTTGCACCATGCAGTTCATTCCATATACAATGAACTTGAAGACCCTTCAGAAATGCAACCCATTGTTCGCACATCATTGGCATTGTGCTCAATTGTATACATAAGTACATGCTCATCATTGGCATTGTGCTCAATTGTATACATAAGTACATGCTTTTTTGGCTTTCTTCTATTTGGAGACCAGACCATGGATGATGTCTTGGCCAATTTTGACACCAACTTGGGATTTCCCTATAGTGTTGTGCTGAATGACATTGTTCGTGTGACCTATGTTGTACATCTGATGCTAGTCTTTCCTCTCTCTTTTTTTGCCCTGAGACTTAATCTTGATGGGCTTGTCTTTCCAGTGAAAAAGCACCTAGTTTTGGATAATAAGAGGTTCACTTTGATCACTGCTGGGTTAATTGGAATCGTTTTCCTTGGGGCATCATTCATACCAAGTATCTGGGATGCATTCCAATTCACAGGGGCCACAACAGCGGTTTGTATTGGGCTATCTTCCCAGCTTCCATTGCTCTCAGGTAGAAAAAAAGTTGTTTTTCATTTCTGGTTTTGTCTTTCACCTTGCTTGCATGTAACTTCTAACCTCAATTATTTTTTAATTGCAAAGACACCCATGGAATCTCAACTAGGAAGGACATATTTATCGCATTGTTCATGATTTGTCTGGCAGTAGTTTCAAGTTCAATTGCTATCAGTGAGCGACATTAATTCTTTGTTCAAAAAAAAGGAGGAAGGCCCTCCACGATCTTGAGAATGATTTTTTATGAGGAGCAGGTGGTGCACAGACATATAAAGATTATTTGGAACAGAACTGAGAAAAGAACGTTGATTTGGGAATTTGCTTGTAGAATTGTGAAGAGTGGATAAAACTTTTGTAAAGCCTTGTATCATCCTGCCATGGTCGCTCGGCCTTCTAGTTAAAGATACTACTGTATTTGTAGTTGTAAACATTGAAAAGGAATATAGCTGATCTCACATCAATGATTGAGCGATTCAACTTATCATCCATGAATAGTTGAGAGCCTGTCAAGCAGAAGATTGAAGGTCTGGTTTCTGTCAATAATACTCAACCTCACATAAGTTTGAAGGTGCACCAAAATGCATCCCACTGCTTGTGACGATTCCATTGCTCTTAAATAACTTATCACAATCTTCATCTTCCTTTCCTTCACATTTTAGCCTTGCAAGAGCTGCATTGATACAGACGGCCAGAGTAAGAGTAATTAGTCCATTTTGCCAAGTATTTTCATTTCAACCATTTAAAGTAGAGACATCAACTCAGTTCCACCATTCATTGATGTCTCTACTTCAACAGACAGATAGACCCATTCGAAATATACATACCTTACATGACATGCATAAGTAACAGTCAAACTCCAAGCCATTGAGTACACACATGCACACAAAAACAAGCATACACATACAGACCCAGAGAAACAGAGTACAAGGTTTGCCAACATTCAAGTTACAAGTGAGAAAGAAGAGGTAGCATAGCAAATTGCATATAATTGTAAAAGAATCAACATTACTTACCCAATCCGACTTCCTGCATGACCTGTACTTTTAGATACCGTGAACAACATAAGATCTTGATCTACAGGAGCAGTGATAGGGGTGTAATGTGGCCAGTAATAGGCTAAATCATAGAGAAAAGTGGTTGTTGGTTTCAAGCAAGCTAGTAATGGAAGAGAATAACAAAACTAAAAAATTGTGAGGTAAGAGACAAATAAATGTTAAAAAAAATAGAACTAATACAAAACTAACTGACCTGAAAGAAATTCAGTGAAATCTTGGTGGGAATGCCAAGATCCATGGATTAGATCTGATGAAGTCTTTTTATTGAAACAAGGGTTCCAAATCAATTAAAAATTGAAATAGGGAGACTGAGGAGAGAGTGCCAATCTAGATCTAGGTGGGAAGGTATACTCTAGAGGAAGAAAATCTGAACTTCATTTAAAAAAAAAGTAGTGAGTGATCCAATTAGCTTAGAAATAAATAAAATTTAATGAAGAAACAAGTCTAAATCAATACTCTGAAAAAAATGATGTATTTCTAATCCTCTCAACAAACGAACCTAGTTGACAAATGCAACAACTTGAAAAGAAATTAAACCAAAATCAAATGATAATTAGAGAATACAATTACATTAAGGGAAAATGACTTCGTTGCAGTGCCCAAATCTGGGTTTAATTTTTTTTTATCTCAGGTAAGTAACAGATTATTTCTCTAAGAAACATTATGGTTTCATTGACAACAAAAAGAGGTTGGTGGAGAAATGTATTATTTACCAATAAACAAGAAACGTGTACAGAATCACATTATTGGTAACTTAACAACCAGGTCGATGCAATGAAATTATATTGAGATCCATGTTTGATATCCAGCACTCATATCGCCTCATTTTTGGTGAGTTTTGTTTTTCCACGAGTCAAAAGTTCCACTCTTTTTTATTCTTTATTTGAAAAGAGATAATTAGCTAAAACTCCAAAAATAAATTCCACAGGCAAAGTTCACCTCCAATAAACAAAACTCTGACTTCCGTCATAATTCAAACTAGATTTAAGGCCAAATTTACGCAGGAAAATAGGGTAGTTTGAATACTATTTATCTTGAGCTCAACACACTTTTCCTTGACTTATAACTACCCACTGAATCTATTTAAATATATAGAGGTGGCTTGTGTGTGGTAAGAAATATGAAGAAACATGACATTGGATTGTCTAGAAAAGATCTGTAAGGCAATCGAGGAAGAAACATGACATCGGATTTGTCTAAAGAAGATATGTTCGGCACTTATGTAAGACTGAAGAGGTGGCTTGTCTGTAGGGAAATCTGATTAGATTCAAAGCATTGTGATCAGACTGGATCTTATTAGCCATCCACAGTTTTAAAGTTTGAAAGTCTGAATTGGTTAATATGTAGATATGCATGGCTTAATCTTTCAGACAAGCATGTCACTATTCACAAGATTTAGAGAGATAAAATTCCGAGATTTATGAAAAGCAAACCCATGAAATCATTTGCCAAAGATGTTTCCATTAATCAAGAACATGATATTGGAAGGCTCGAAGACGATATTATAATACAATTTAGCAAAAAAAACATGACATTGATTATATCCGGAGAAGATCTGTCCAACAATTTGGGAAGAAACATGAGATTGGATTCGTTTGGAAAAGATCTGTCCAACAATTCAAGCCCCAGGGGAAAAACAAGATAACTAAGATGTTTCAAGAAGATAAAACGCCAGTAGAGAAAGATGTCATCAGACATAGGTTAGAGTCAAGTAGAAAGGAGAGTAGATGTGGTGAACAACATCAACCAATGTGCCCCCTCACAATGTAAAAGCCGAAGAATCAACCAAGAGGCAAGAAATGATACCAAGGTAAGTGAACAGATTAATTATGCTACTTTGTTATTTGAAGTTAGAATGTAGACGCTATTGGAATAGAATTTATAGAGCTTTAATAGCTTTTTATTCATACACTTTATAGTAGTCCTTTTCCTTTTCTTCTTAGCTATCTGAATTTTGTTATTTATATTTTTACAAGTTGAAGGTTGAATCTAGGTTGGGTTGGTTTCATGTCAGTTTCAGCTTTATGTTGGATGGAAGAATAATCTATTCAATTGTGTGATGTTGTCATTGAAAGTATCTAATGCTTGATCGAGTCTGGATGTTCCATAGGAGAGTTTCAATTCTCAACTCTTCACCAAGAAATGTAAACCTAGAGCCTGATAAAGATTAAACCCTACAAACAAACAAAGATAATTTTCACATTTAAATATGTCCTGTGTTTTAAATTCACATAGACATGGTGAATTTTTCCTTCTATTTGTATATTTTTCAACATCACTTGATAGTCACGTAATGCTAGGGAAAATAGAAAACCATTAATCAGCATTAGAAAACCATTAATCAGCATTTTTAAAAGTCAGTCTGCAATAAAAGAACATGGTGGTTCCATGAAGATAATGAATGAGGGAACTAAACAATTGTTTAGAGAAGTCAGTGTAGCTTGACAAAATGACTCTCCCTGCCCTTGAATGTGGCAGAAGATTGTATATTTTTCAACATCACCTGATAGTCACATGATGTTATGGAAAATAGAATACCATTAATCAACATTTGTAAAAGTCAAAGCCTACAATAAAAGAACAGGGTGATTCCATGAAAACAACGAATGAGGGAATTAAAAATTTGTCTAGACAATTGAATGCAGCTTGATAAAATGACTTTCCTTGTTCTTGATTGTGGAAGAAGACACCATAATCAAATTCACCATGAAGTCACTGCCCTCTTCAAATACACTTAAAAATGTCTATTATCTGCCGAAACTAGTGATGTGGATGGATTAGAGTACATGCATCACTTCAGAGTAACAGTGTAGCAATCCTCATTTCATACTTCAGAAGATAACTACTCCCTGTCATCTCTTTCACTATCCTGCCACAAGATTAATCTTGTGAATAAACATCTCTATATAACATGAGAGGATTAATCTTCTAAACAATAAACATCTCTGTATAATACAAGATATCACATAGTAAATCATAAAGGGTTTTCTTTATCTACCTTCCTTAAACTGTCTTTGATTGAATCTACTGAACCTCCCTAAAGTTTAATCCGATCTTCAGCGTGTGAAGCCTGCAATATGGGTAGAACCAGCGATATACTAAATTATGAAACCCGGAAAGAATGCTAGTAAAGAGTAGATTTGGAATTACAAGTAAATAACTCTCTGTCCCAGTTAGTCCTATACGTGATAAACATAAGAATTAGAGTCTGCAGTACTGTTCCTCCAATCATGCCACCCAAAAATACATCTATACTCACTAGGGATGGGCATTGCCTGCGAGGTCGGCATCAATCTCATAGAATCCCAATATAACCCAAACAATTTTACATAGAGAGGAAGCAGTTTGGGGATGGGATTCTTCAAAACATGAACAGGAAGGCCTAAATCCCAGCAGCTCGACTAGAATACATTTCTCTTTGACTCCTAAAGTCATAAATGAAGGTTTCCCAGCACCTTGTAATGACATAATTCTCTCACATAAACAAAATCCTGTATCAAAATGCAGTTTAGGATATCAATTGGAATATTTTGGCAGTACGGAACATTCCCCAAAAAAATCTAATTTACTTGAATGAAAACAAGAGCACAAAATCTAGTTTTCCCAATGAGAACAGACATAAATGGCCAAAAATGGCTTGCAAGGTCAGTGAAAACAGACAGCTAATATAACACTGGTGAAGGCTAGAAGCTAATAAAGTCCCACCAAGTTTTACATAACCAAATGCCATTCCATTTCTTATGAATGTGTGCCAGCCCAAGCAATACCAATTGGGGTCACGTGCACAATAGACAACCTTAACATAATAGATACCTGGATTCCTACTAGTTGCTAATTAGCCAAAGACATTCAAATTAAATGGTAATAATGGCTATAGATAATGTTAAATGCCGACATGTTAACCATATCATGACAAAAAGAAGTCATATCGAAAAAAACCAACATAATTACTTGAATTAGGGGAGGTAAATACCTATGATTATCATATAAACCATAAGAATGCCCAAATTGTTAATAATCACACAGATCTGCAACAACATCTTCCCAATATTCCCAAAGGCATCTCCCATGACGCTGCCATTGGAAGCTGCTACCCCGACTCTGCTAAACCTTAAGAGCATATCAATTGAAGCATCCGTCAAGAAGAAAATGAAGATAATGAGGAGACTGTCGAGGATCAATCCCAAGACCTTCATAGTAGTAGGCAGAGCCATTATCTCCGCTCCCACCACCGTAGTGGATAGATTTAACACCGTGCCAGAGAAGGAGGCACCATTGAATCCTTCATGCACACCATCTTCGCCATCCTGGTGCTTCTTGGGCAACAGGGGACTGGTTTCACTCACCAAAGGCTTCTGCTTCTAGGATCTCCTCTCCGATGAGGCCATAATCGTCATTGTTTAGACAAAACCAGGGCCCAAAATATTCGCGTGTAATTGAATTTTTGAGATGGAGAGGGTAAACGTCTGGACTGGTTAGAGGGAAGAATTTGAGATGTTCCAGCAATTTTTCCAAGAGGAATTTGTCAAATAGATGGCATGCAACTTCTATTAACAAATTCGATGGCGCAGGATTATCCAACCCCGCCACTGCTATTTATTTCCAATGAAGAGCCAGGGAGTAAGTTTTCCGCCTTGTTCTGGTGACTTGGTGAGCTGCAGGGGAGTGTCGGGTCGAATTGGTCAGGGAGCAGCCCGCTGTTAAACAAGATAGCTTCTATATCTTAAATGGCTAAACAAGATTTGTTAGACCTGTGGATTTTAATATATGAAACCATTTATACTTATGTTCCCTGACTAATTGGCTCTCTTATGCAACAATGTTCTTGGATCATATGCCCATTTCATATGGAACCTCTACTAAGTGGTTTTAGTTAATGGGGTATTGATTTCAATGTTCAATATATTTTTATTCTTTATCAGATTATTTTTTTTGTTCTATTTGATTTTTTCAATTTATGCCTTACGGCGTTTCCTTTGCAATATCTGGTGCAAATGCTAGTTTACTTTCATCATCAAGTTTCTAATTATGGATGATAATTGAGCATGTATCAAATCCACAAAGTCAAATTGATTAACCTTCCTTATTCAGTACATTTTTCACTTAACTAATTTCCAAAGAAAGTCTTAAAGTATCTAAAACCTTAAGTTAACGGGGCTGAGAGCATTTCTCTGACTTCTGGAGGGACCAGTCCCTCGACCCAATAACTTATAGGTCCTAAGTACTAAAATTCCCCTCACAAGCATTCACCTGCTTCAACTCACTCATTTTTTCTAAAAAACCCCTTTTCCCTAAGGTTAAAACATCATTTACCTAAGGAAAGGAAATCACCCCCATGGATACGCTTTTTTATGAAAAACCTAAAAAAATACTTAGCCTAAGTTATAATGTTACCATGTGAAAAGTTAATAAATTGTAAATGTACATTATACTTAGCGCTAAGTTATTTTTCACCTTTGTTTCATATTAATTTTAACTTTATGGATTAAATCCCAAAAATACCCCTTTCCCATATATTTATTAAATCCCTTTAACTTTAATATCCCATCCCTGAAGTTTGAAACATAAACTTTATTAAGATAATGATTAATGGGTTAATTAACACGATCAACGACTAATTAATAACCAAGACCAATCGCAGAAGAAAATAGATTAATTAATCAATCACTGGTTAATTAATAATCTATCCCCGCTAATGAAATCACTCCCAACATCATTAAACCTCCATAATCCTTCATTAATTAAATCCCGCCACATTAAAACCTCATCTCGCCCCTCCATTAAACTTCATATCAAGTCGTTACCTCGATCACCGTACGATCTGATCTCTTTTGATCCAACGGTTGACGCTCATATCAGGTGGCCTTCGAAGGCCGACCTTTACCCGCTTGATATGGGTGGTTTCACTATTCACCCCGTTGCTACGTGGCACTCGATTAATGGCATCGGGCAGCCTCCCCCCAAAACCACTCAAGCCCAAAAGCTGTGCGATATGATCTCGCTTACCGCCTCCCACTAAACGACAAAATGTTGCATCCCCCGCTTAATGCCAAGTGTCCCTTTCTTTGTATACCCACCAAAATAGTTGACCTTGTGAATAAAACTAAAAAACTCATTGTTTTTAGTTTTACCATGAAAAAGACCGCTTAGACCTCTATGCAAGTACCTGAGCATGTACAACTGTCAACCCACATCCAACTGCCAACCTGCTGAAGTTGATGAAACTCCATACCACCTTTTAGTCCCAATCACTTCCTGCAAGCCTTGCATAGCTACCCACCAAACTATTCAGAGCCGAAACTAGGTATTTACCCAAATTCGTTGAGAAACCTTCTTTTATTCCTGAACCTTGACTCAATTACTTTAAATTACTAAGTAATTTAGTAAGACAATTTCCTAGGGACTCCAAATACTATGAATTAGACCAGTTTTCCCCAATTTCAGTGAAATCCCTTCGCCCTTGTCCTTGAATCCACAACAACCAAGGATGAATGCTCTCATTGCATTGAACGTCCTACCAATTTCTACTCCCCATAGGGACTTAGACCATCTACCATTTCCAGATAAATATTTTCAAATTAAAGACTCTTTTGTCCAAGAATCCCCATTGAAATTATACTACAGGTATAGAGACCAGTACCTGAATCATGTAGACAAAATAGGCCTGTGGGAGTCAGGTTTACCCAAATACCAATTCCCTAGGGTTCATATCTTCCTCAAGATCATCCATTATTTCCATATGAACTATAGTCCTATCTAAAGGGCAGTGATGACACCTGACCACTCTGTATTATTTACCATCACTGCCAAGTCCATAAATTAAATGCTCCAGTTGCAACCAGGCCTAAACCTGACCTCTCTTTCTATTGGAGATTTGCTTAACATATTCCCTACACTCGCCTCAATCAAACTTGCTTAGTTATTCCAAACCTTCATCAGGGAAGAACAATACATTCCAAAGGATCCCCCACCATACATATCTACCATATTCTCTAATCTTGGCAGAGACATCATAGACATGATATCCAATGTGTTAGGCCAAACTACAAGTGAATTTTTTGATGAAATTATTATAGCCTTTATGTCTGTTTACACTCCTGAACAGCCCCCAGCCATCATGTTTGACTATGCTAAGTTCATTGCAGATAAGATGCATGATCAATTCATGAGGATGGATAATGAAAGATTGTTCAAATATTATTCAGTGTTATATCATTTGTTCCTGTATTTTCAAGCTGATAAATTCCCAATCACACTCCAAAATATTGATACCAGAGGAAACCCTAGATCACTGGTCTTCTAGACTTCATTAATCCACTAATATGACTCTCAATATTCTTATAATGATTTCATAGATCTCTTTGTGCACCAAGTGGAAACTATGCTATTAGGAAGTCCTCCCGCCAGAATCAGTGTAGATATCAGGAGGTTCCTACAGTTGTCCAAACAATATAGAGTGGGATATTGGTAGTTGTATGAAAATCACACTGAAATTAGAATATATGGATGTGTGTTAGCTCCCTACAAACTGCCCAGATATCTCCCCATGAGATAGTTTGCTCTGGAGTACTACATGCAAATGATAAATTTAGATGAGGTGCATTTTGTGAAGGCCAAGAAGAAATTTCAACTTAGGATAAAAGATCAGCTTGGCCCCTTCATATGTAACAGTAGGGAAGCAGGAAAGGAAGCATAATTAATCCTCCAAAGGTTGAAACTGAATATTTTTTTTTATCTGGAATTATGACCCTTTAGAGTTCATTTTCAATAGGAGACAAAAGAATAAATTATCTCCTTATATCCACCATAGAATCCCTGAAATTGAATAGTATGCAAATCAGCTTGAATGGGTGGAAAACACTTTGGTAGACCGAGATAACATAGAATTTGTTGTCAATAATATATTGATTGATTTAGAAATAAGACTTGATGAAGATTCATTTGTAAAGGTTCCAGGAGAATCCCGATATCAAAAGGAAATCACAGGAACACAGTGGGAAAACAGCAGAAGAAAGACCTTAAAAGAAAGAGCCATCAGAGTAGCCAGAGGAATCAGAACATCTAGAGATATTAGAAGAACTTGTCCAACCAGATCATATCATGAGTAATCCACCTATTTTACAGACTCCTCTAAATGATGAGAGAAATCCTAAAAGAGATAGAGAGGAGACCACTCCTTCTAGCAAACTTATTACCCAAAATTATGTCAAGAGGAAAAGGTTGAATCCATTTTTAGAACAGGAGTTCACAGAGGAGACAACTGGGACTACAGGTATAGGAAGAGCAGAAAGTAGGCAGAACACACCCTCTGGAGGTACACAAGAACCTTCCACTTCATAAGCTGAAATGCTTGAGAGACAACTGAGCATGGAAGTATCCTCACTCAGAGCTCCAAGTGGTCAGAGCCAGGACATTAAAGAGAAATACAAAGAAATAAAGGTCAGGAATGAAAGGTTGAAGGCCCAAAGTTATGCACATTACCTTAAAATGGCTCCTACCAATTGAACAAGGCTAATATCAGCCTTTGATATAAAGGAAGGTAAGATGCAAATGAGTTTCTTGAAACCAACTACAAAACAACCCAGGTCAATTGCAGATTATTTTAAAACAAAGTTTGAGTATTGGCAAATGATATCCATCCTATTAACCAAATAGAATTACACAAGAAAATTGGGGAAATGGTTTTCTCCACCTTGACTAGGAAGGAAATTGCAGCTCACCAACTCCAAAACTCACTGAATAATATATCAACATGGTTCCATTTAGATAAGGCCTCTTCATAGGCCAAGGATACTAAAATAAAGTCCTTAGAGGACTTAGTCATAGAACTGGGGCATGATCCCAAGGATGTGAAAGCTGCAGATAAGCTTATTAAAAAGAAAAATGATGACATAGCTGCACTGAAGAAGTAGCTCAAAATTCCCCCTCTACATCATCCTCAGACAACTGAAGTATTGTTAACTCAGAAGGAGGGAGAGCTTATGGACTTATTCCTTAAGCTGAATGAACAATTAAAAGAAATAGAAAAAGAGCTGGATAACTTGATACAATATAAACAGAGTGAGTTGGCCAGCACTCCTCAAACTGTAACTCCTACAATATCTACATCAGTACCCCATACATTGGATGATTCTTTAGCAATAACAGTTCCACTAGATATTGCTCTACCAGTCATAGGGACATCTACAAGCACATGGACATCCACAGAAAAGACAATTGAATTGGTAAAATCCATGGAGGAAATGAGCATGTAGGCTACCGAGCTTAAGAAGCTTAGAGAAAAATTGTCAAGTTTGGAGACTGATTGCAAACTTGCATAGATACAACAGAAGGAAGAAGTTCAGAACAATCAAATAATGGGATAAAGAATAAAAGTCCTTGAAAAGGACTTGACATTGCAAGAGCCACTTGGAGACATGAAGGAAATTCTTTAGGCTAACATCATTGATTCTATCAATGATGTTTGACCATCTATTCAAGTAATTTTTAAACAAATTGAACTAGTAAATGTGGCTACAAAAGCATTCCACAAGACAAGGGAAGAATTGGGAAATAAGCCTGAAGAGGCCAACCAATTGATAACATTTTTGAACAATAGAAATAGGTACCCTCTTGACGAACTAGAAATAAAAGATATAACAACAACCATCGTAGAAATAAGGAAGGTTCTCACCAAAAGGAACCTGATGCTCAATCTGGAGAAAAGGTGCTGAAGCATCAAAGCTGATATTGACAGTTTTATGACAAAGTTTGGTATTTTAAGAGAGAAAGGACATCCCAGTCCTATGGTAATAAATGACAAGCTAATGACCCAAGATGATTATGTTGAAAGACTAAAAAAGTTGTCCAATAGCCAAGCTAGTACTTCAGGGGTAAAAGCTCTGCCCACTGGAAAGGTATTATATGATAGTCTAGAAAATTCGTTTTTTATGGAGTATGAGGTAAAGCACTTGTTCGTCGACAGGCCAAATTTTTCCAAGTATACCGTAGCTGACGAGATATATAGAAAGATGATAAGGATGAAAATACCTGACAGTGAATGGTGGATGAAACTAACATATTTACTATAAAGTTACTGCAGTAAATCTATGTGGCTGCCAGTTAAAACAAGTAATACAGAGTCAAATTGTAGCAGCTAAAGTGTATTAGTAGGTAGAAGACATAAAGTAATTCCAGCACATAAGTATCAAGAAACTGAAAGAACCAAATCTGAATTGCAATAGCCAGCACAGTCATAATAAAAGGGACAACAAGAAGGCAGTTCTCCATCTATCTCTACCTTTGTGCTGACGATATTTTTGGTTTCCTAAAATAATTCTCATCTTGTTATGAGATATTTTGTAACATGTTTTGTATAAATACTTCACAAATTGAAGTAATTAAGGTGGATTAAAATACATTTTTGTAGACATTTTATATTGAGCCAAGGAGCTATTGTACTCAATACTGGACTGGTTTTGCGAGATTATGAAATAAAGCTAAGGACATTTCACTGGATTCTCATGCACAGTTGGAAACAAATAAGTATTATCTCTTCGTGTTTAAATATTTTTTTCTCATCATGTTTTAAATATTCACATGTGTCTCTTATGAAATCTGAAAAGTAAACAAGGAATGATACCTCAGAATTAGCTTAAATTCTCTCTATTTTAACTGTTTACTTTCTATATGTTTTCTTCTAAACTATCTTGGTCTGGGAATTATTAATTGCTCCCTTACTTCCATATTTCTCCCCCCTTTGGTCCATAGTAAAGGATTCTTAGTTTCCTTTTTCTACTGATCATCCTTCTCATCTTCATCTTAATCCTGGTTAAGGATTCTTCATTGCCCTTTTCCCTAGTTAGGACTACCTCATCCATTTGAACCTGCAGAATTGGTTTTTGCTGTGCTAGCCTGCCTTGTGAACTCTTACCTTAGTGATTGATCTGATCCAGTTAAGCCACTCTTTGATTGAATCCATAGCCCAATGGCTTGAATACTTGTCCTACCCATCTGTTTTCTTAATTCAACCACCCAATCAAAACAAAACAATCATGAGCACTAAGAAATAGCCTGAAATTCTATTCAAAAGAAGTTAAATTATAAAGAGAGAGCCCTCTCTGGACTTAGGTTGGCTAGAACCTAAGTCTAAAAGATTAGGTTTTTGGTTACCTCAGACTATTCCTTCTTTGATAACTTCTAAGGAAGACATCTGAGAGATAACATAGTTGCGACCTTATTGGGGATTCAAAACCCTCATTCTTAATAAACCTTTGAGAAATTCAAATTTTTATTTTTAAGCCTCTTAAATGGTTATTAGAAGTTATTTAAAAAATTCACAAAAAAGCAAAATAATTAGAAAAATCTCGAAATCTGGCTTCAGGGAGAACTCACTATACCAGGGCCAACCCTGATCCAAATCCTCCCCCTATATTCAAAAACCCCAACCTTATTTTGAGAATAATTAGAATACAAGAAAGTTCAGTAAGTGCAAGACCTGTGTTTAGATCCAATTCCTGTCCCAGTGAGTGGTTATTCTTAGAAGACCTCCCTTTTGACGAGTATTTTGACCTTTCCCTATTTAGAACCAAGTCTGAGAGTGCACTTGAGGACACAATTGTAGATCCAGAATTTATAGCAGAACTTGAAGTCCAAAGGGGAAACTTTTCAATTGATCAATATCTTCTAATTTCCCCTTAGTCATCCCTTACTACTGATAGAATCCTTGAACTTTTTGAAACAGCTTCAACATCTTTCATTTCATCTTCATTTCCTCACATTTCCAAAGTTCATTTCTCATCTCCATTCATATCTTCACTTCCCTATCAGCCTATCACTACCCATCAAATACCCATTACCCCTGTTAACCCAAGTTCCCCTGTTGTCCCAAATCCTCTTGTTACTTCAACTCCTATTCTCAATCCTATTCAACTTAGAGCTATGACACTCAGACATGCCCCCCTTGTGATGCCTGCTCCTCAAGGTGTCTTACCACCAGATTATCAAAGTAAAATTACCTTATTTGATGGCACTGGATCTTACACAGCACAACAACACAAAAAAAATATGATATATTATTTTGAACAGCATGAAATTGACATAGGAGATGTCCAAATGAGAATCTTTATCCAAACTCTAACTGGAGAATAAGGATGCATGATGTTTAACAAGTTTTTCACTAAGGATCAAACCTATTATGGGTTCTATCCTTGGGCATGAGGACTTCCCTTTGTCATTTTGGCAAGCGTGTAGGGTCTTGTGACCCACCCTCTTTCAATCCTTTCTTATTGGAATATCATATCAATCTTCAACATGGATGAGACAAGTTGTAGAGATGACACATGATGGACACAATGTCATAGAAATGAATGAATGTTGACAAGTGGAATTCCTTCCTAGTTGAGAGGGAGTGTTAAAGAGTGCAACTAGGGGCTAATTCCCCTTCCTATAAGCCTTTTATGAATAAAATATAAAATTAATAAAATTAATTATAAATAATAACAATTGTAAGTAATAATGAACTAATAGTTAGTATTGAAGAGTCATGTCTCTAAGGACATGACCATTCTTTGAAAATAACTCTTATTCACATAAATAACATGTTCACCATAAGTTACTACCCACCATAATTTAAGCAATTATTGTGTAAAAGATGGGATAAGGAAAAATTTGTAAATAAATATACTTACTAGGAGTTACTATCCACCATTATTTATAGGTTCTTCAACACTTTAACAAATATGGGTATAAACGTAAATGTGCAAAGCTACTATAATTTAGCTTACAAGGATACATGATACAATTTACAAAGAGACGTGTCTCTTGGGTATCTTGAGTATAAAATAAATTAGAAAATTTTCATTTTGAACAATTCACTTGTCATATCCTATTTTCTTATACTTATTGTTGATGTTTTTATCTATAATTACTATCAATGATGATCTAAAGTGAATGCTACTGAATTTTTAATGCGATTGATATTGGAATTTGAGGTAAAGTTGTTACTGGGCTACTATGACATTGAAGTAATTGTTGCAATCATAGAACATACCATAAAATTTAACAAATGCTTTGCAACTATGTTCTATAATGGTTTATAGGCATATAAGATACCTCTGTGCACTCCCTGTAAATAGAAGTATACGTTTATAAATATCACTTAGTTATTATAAGACATGAACTAAGTTTGAATGTCTTTGCTTAGATACTTGACATTCAGGTGATTTAGCTTATGTCACCTTCTATGCCCTTCAACCCCCAATTTTACCCCATGGTTCACAAGGTTCCTCATTGATCCACATGTCTTCCAGTTGTTCCTTTCAGGGGTGATATTTTATGCTTTTAGAGAATTTCTCATGGGTGTCAAAATGGATGTAGAGACTACCTGTAGAAAAATGGGAAAACCACAATTTGAAATTCCCACCACTCTCACCCCACATTTTGTTATCCATCATGTAGTTTCATCAGAAAAAGTGTACCACAAGTAAATATCTAGTAGATCGATCACCCAAACCATTCACTTCATTTTTCATGTCACCTTGCACTTGTGATATAACTTATTTGCATCATCCCTCCATCTATTGGTTCCTAGTTAATTTTGGGGGCACATTTGAATACATTTTGAATATCACCTAGGCGTATTGAAATGAACCTAAAAGTTCCACATCACCACTGCCTAAAACCATGCTTATAATTTCACGCTCCCTTGTCCCCCAACTTCTATTAATTTTTGAGAACTTCGGTTGGTTGAAAAAGATATAAGATGTCAATTTGGTTAAACATAGTGATCTTGAGTTAAAGGGGTAAATTTCTAGATAATCACTTTTCAATAATATGGAGGTCATATTATTAGATATTAGGGCCCAAGAAATCATTATTGATCATCCCTATATCATTTTTTCAAACATATAATGCCGTTTATTTGGAGAAAAAAATAAAAGTATACTATATATCATTTTTGGGATTCAATTGCATTAAGTAAGTCATTCATCTATGACCATTTCCATGAGAGGTAGTCGTACTTAACTAATTTATCGTGATTTTTGAATAGTCCACTTAGCACTCATTGCATCAGGTGATGCTCACAAGAGTGAAGAAGTGGGATTGAAACTAGTGAAATGAATCACATAGCATCAATAATCACTTCCGAGGTCTGGGATAGGTGACCTCCTAGGAAGTCTTGGTTACCGGTTGCAAGCCCCAAAAGTGATGATTGACACTATGTGATTCATTTCACTAGTTTTAGTCACACTTCTTCACCCCTGTGAGCATCAACCGATGCAATGAGTGCTAAGTGGAATATTCAAAAATCATGAGAAATTAGTCAGTTACAACTACCTCTCATGGAAATGATCATAGATGAATGACTTACTTAACACAATTGAATCCCAAAAATGATATCTAATATAATGCACTAAGGAAACACACAATACTTAATTCAAAAGTATACTAGTTTAGCTTCATTTATGTCTATAGAATTACCATAAAGAGCTTCAATGCATCATGATTGCACTCATTATAAACATAGATTACAATTGTGGAAGTTCAGAAATCCATATCTAATTGAGATATTTTGTCAAATAGTTTACAAAAATGCTCTACAAATTTCATTTCTACACTATATCTTTGGTCCATGTAGGCAAAATGTTGCAACTTGGGCTTTGATACCACTATGTAAGATCCCCGAATATCTGTTGGGGCATATTATTGTCTTTGAAATCCCATGCTATGAAAATTTTCCCTAACTTACAAATCATACACATCTAATGCCATGCAATATAATGCCCAACAAAGCTTAAATATCAACCATCATGTTGGAATTATGGATAATGTGTTGGCCTTGCTAACCTAGATGACAACTTGTATCATGATTTTGTCACATTATGTCATCACGATCTTGTCATTTTTGTCAACATGATCTTGTCACACTATGACACTATTATTTATGATTAGCTAGGTCATGGATGGATTATGATTCTTAGTCATAACATAGGAGTTGAAAGAGTCTCGGTGATTGCATAAGATTTGTAAAAGGCTGCACAAGGTCTAGAACAATTGCAGGCAGATGGACAAGGTTTGAAGATGCTTGAAAGTGAAGAAAACTGAGGTAACACAAGTGACTTATTAAGGAAAGTTTACTGGTGTTTACAGAGGTTGTTTATGGGTCACAGAGACTTGTTAAGGCATGAATATGTCATATAGGTTTTGAACAAGACATGTTAGAAGATAGAAGTAGTTTAACTAAGGATTGGATAGGTTTTGGGCTAGAAACTAGGTTAACACAGGTATCATGAGCATAAGGAGCGTTATAACCCTACTACCTAGTGCAAGCGGTGCATTACAATACACTTCCCAAAGGGATAGGGCATGTTACTTCATGTAAGTGTATAAAAATGAAAATCTTGAGGCTAAACCATGAAATTCCCCAAGGTATTCTTGTGTTGAAGGTTGAGTAACATATATTTGATCATAACAAAGATCACCATGGATTTGCTTATAGAATTGGCAAGACAGAGTGGCTATAAAAGAGAAATGAATTGGATCAAATGGGTGTGCATTTTGATGAGTGATTCTATGCTTTTTTCTAAATAGGTGTGCAACAATGTGTGAGTCTTCCACTTGGGACAGCCAAGTCATGAATTTAAGCGAGGATGTATGCATAGATTATGTGTTTGTGTCTATTAAAGGTTCTTTTTGCAGGGTATATGCATAGATCTATGTTATTCTCTGAATGCGCACACTGATAATTATGTTTTCAAGTTTAAATATGCATTCCTTTGTGAGTTAAAATGTGTATGGTTTATATTTCTTAGTTTTCAGTGACTGTACCAAGTTTTTGAGGTAGAGTATTGCAGAAACATGCACAACGAGGGAATTTTTTTTTGTTTTTGCAGATATTATACCTTTTCTTAGATCTACTCATAGATGCATATGTGCTTATGAGTAGTTCAATGAATAGTGACTGAATATTTTTTATTGATTCTTTCATTAAGTAAGAAGGGAATAAATATATATGATCTAGATCAAATGGTATTTGTTTGTCATCACTAGAGGAATGTGTGCAAAGATTAATTTCTTGCACTGCAACGAAATAGTGAACTGTTATATAATTTGAGTGACTAGTTGTCAGAATATCTGTCCTTAAATTTTTTGCATAAAAGAGTTTGTAGACCCTAACACTGTATGCAACACCTTGGTTTGCTCACTTCACTATTGTAGCATAAAAAAATACTAGTATTGTTCTAGTGTATGGATCTATTTGATATGCAGAGATTCACATCGTAAAAATGTTCATATTCATTATGAGACTACTGCTTGTCATTTTGGAAGCTGTATGTAGGGTCAAAGGCATAAATTAGGCCTAGTATTGTTTCAAGCTTTTATTCATGGTGATAGTCTAGATGATGATGTGTTAACATATTGTTGTTGTCTTTCTTGAAAAAATATGGGTTTGTATTTATGATCATTTGGTAGAAGGTATTCGATTGTTTTTTAAGCTTGTTGGAGTATCATTACAGATTTGAACACAATTCAAGTTTACGACTTTGGTTTGAATGCATTTTATATTGTATAAAAGTGATTAGATGTTTGACAAATATGTTGTATATGAAGGAGTTTATTCATACATGTCTTGTTGATTTAGTATTGTGATGATTGCATGAGGGATATTTTTTAGAGATTGTGGTTGCAATAGAGAATGGTTTTTGTCATTGATAAAAGTTGGTTTGATGAGTATATTGACTTGATGAGATATAGCTTGAAGGTCTTGTAAATAGTTTTTTTCATTAGAGTTTGAATGCAAATTATCTTTTGGTCTATTATTGTCTAGATGTATGTGGGTCAAGTTTGAAACATTTTGAAAAATGGCATACAATATCAGTGATTATTGAATGTGGTCCCAATCTAAAAGGTTGTGAAACATGGATCATAAGAGAGATGAGGGAGTAGATGCTTCCTTCTAGTTACAGTTGGAAAATATATTATAGGTATCAACCTATAGTAGGTAGGATCCTGCACACTGGAAAAAAGTTTGTGCTAGTGCAAGATGTAAATATTTTTAATAATAATAGAAGAAGAAGTACACAACAACAATGGTGGTTATTCCCATTTGATTTTTCCACATAAAAATTGTATCTCCCTATTTGTTGATGTGGTGATGTGCTATGTTCTTATGGTTTACATGCTCTTATGTTGAATGTTGCTCATGACTTACTGAATATCCCTAGATCTACTACATACTATGTTGTTAACGAAATGATGGTTTAAGATAGAATATCTAAGAAAAATTTGACCCGTCATGAAATGATGATTCACCACCCCTCTCAGTATTTCTAACACATCATGATAATTATTTGCACTATCATGCATTCCTAGTGCATAATACCATGTATCGATAATATACCTAATCATGAAGGTGTTGGTGTCAGATGCAACACCCATACAAATAATTCCAATACCAAGGGCGAGTGTGTGAAGGAGAAACTCCAAATGGGGTCATTCATGGGTGGCAACAGTAGTTCTCTGGCATGGGTGCCTACCACTGTGTTTCCCTGCACCATAACCCATGGGTGCAAGGTATAGGTAGGCATGCCCCAACATGGGCGCATTGGACCAGAGTGAATGGGTGATGGGCAGATCCCTGATAGAGTTGCATGCCACCAGTATACACCGATTTAGACACTTGCGGATACAACGACTCAAGGAACCTCACGCCACTAAACAATGTGGAGGTTAATGCTTGAAGGTGGTGTGGAGAAGCCATGTGTCAGTAGCATAGATTCCCTGCATACCTCCAATGACTTCAAAGGTTGACTCCTACCCATGTAGAAATTCAGTGCATGTCCCACTACTATGTTAGCCTCTGTGTCCCATTACCACTCCACGCCATCTCATCACCACTACTCTGTTGCCACCTAATAAAGCTCCACGTGGACCCTTCACACATCCGAATGTTGGAAATAATACTGAGAAGGGGGGTGAATCAGTATTATCAAACTCTTTTCAATATGCCTTAATTTAATCTTCAAATATTGATCATTAACTTGTATATAATAAAGAGCAAGAAACAAGAAAAATAGATAGTCACACCAAAGAACACCAGATATAAGGTGGAAACCCAATGTGGGTGAAAACCACCTGCTGCAATATGTCTCTATCTTCTTTCAATTAGAAACTTCTTTTACAATGATTTTGTATTGGTGCAGTTATTTTACCAGTATGCAGGCTGCACTTGCAGAGAGCTACAACTCTCTCTCGTTTTCCAGTCTCTCCTGGAAGGGAGCTACAACCCCCTTAGCTCTTTTACTTCTTTAAGGACCACGTTTCATAAATTTTCAGCCTGGGTCCATGAACATCAAATAATCATCAAGCACATGTAAATCACCCAATCTCCTTATACAATGAACCAATGAATCACCCAATTCTTCAGAGTGCAGTAAACAGAAAGATAATACCATAAATCTAAACTCAGAATTCTGCAGCAATAGGTAAAAGACAGTCAACAAATGTTTCAAGATAAGACCGCAACTTCACCAAAAAGGGCCTGCGTATATCCGCAGCTCTTCTGAGACTGAACTGCGTAGATCTGTACTGGTCTTTCTTCTGCCTTGCGTACTTTCCTTCAAATCCACACCTTTACTTTCTGACTTACAGCGTACATCCGCACTGTGCCTTTCTCTTACCTGCGTACCTCGCACTTCACCTTTTTCTGTGCTGCGTGCACCCCGCAATGTGCCTTCTCCTTTTCTGCATAGCCTGCACTACACCTTTGGCTGCGCTGCGTACCCTCGCACTGAGCCTTTTACTGCGCTGTGTACCCCCACACTGCACCTTCAGATCGCCTGCAGACTTCTAATTAGGGCCAAATTTACAGTCCTTCAATGTGCCACAGTCAGTCAGATCCACAGATCTGCTCATGCGCTCGAGAGATCACGACTCATCAATAGATTCACCTTAAGTTTGGTTTAGATCTAGATTTTAAAATCATTCACCCAAAATTTCAGATCTTAAGATATTCAAATTTTTACAGGTAACTAGCCAAGTGATCTCCTTTCCTTTTTATAGGCAAGCCTTTCACAATACCATGGTCCAAAACCATAATAACACAATACCATGAACCCAATACTTGGGATCAATACTTTTGGATGCAATACCATGGACCAAAACCATTTGATCAAAAACTGACGGACTAATACCATGAACCATTCATGAAGATTCCCACATGCACACGCTTTTCTACATTGGAGTGAGTGAAACTGAGGTCTGCACCTTTTGAATAGAGAACCTGCGGGTATGACCTCACTCCTTGGTCGGCGAACCTGCGGGTCCACAACTTCTCCTAGGATTACCTGCAGGTATCTTTAATTTTCATGATTTTGAGTGCCTGAACTGAGATCTGTCACAAGAGTGAGTTGCCATCAAGTACAACACCTGTGCCATAGTACCAAACCATAATCATAATGCCAACAATCTCCCCCTTTGGACTTGATGGCAACCTCAAGATCCTCAACATCATTCTCCCCCTTTGACATCAAGGGCAAAGGGTTGTGCTCCCTCTGAGAACATGCATAAGTCTTTGATCTGTTGATAATGCTCCCCCTAACCAGATTCATAATCCACCATGAAATAGATAGAGACATGTTCAGATCAGCATCCATGTTCTCCTTTTGTGCTACCATAATGCCAACAATGCATTATATGTGCTCCCCCTGAACCTGTTCCATAAACCAATCCATAAACCAACAAATGTACGTGTATACCACATATAAACCTCGCGTGCAACCAACATATGAGATTCAACAACAAGATGATGCATCAACTACTCCCAGCATTTGCCTGAGGTATTCAAAGGTCTCCCTGGGCAATGGTTTGGTGAGAATATCAGCAACTTTTTCCTTAGAAGGAACATACTCCAACTTGACCTTTTGTTCAATCACTTGTTCCCTAAGAAAGTGATACTTGATCGGTATGTGCTTTGTCTTTGAATGCATGACTGGGTTCTTTGAAATGTTGGTTGCACTTGTATTATCACATAAGATGGAGATAGGTGGTGTACAAGTGATTTGAAAGTCCTGCAAGGTCTGCATCATCCAAAGGATTTGAGTGCAGCAAGATGCAGCAGCTACATATTCCGCTTCAGCTGTAGATAAAGCAATCGAACTCTGTTTCTTTCTGAACCAAGATACTAATCTGGAACCCATAAAGAATGCACCACCACTTGTGCTCTTCCTGCCATCCACGCTTCTGGCCCAATCTGCATCCGTATAAGCATGAAGTGTGAGATCTGTATCTCTAGGATACCATAAGCCATAGTTTTGATTTCTTTGAAGGTACTTAAAGATTCTCTTTACTGCCTGAAGATGAGTTTCCTTTGGATTTGCCTAGAATCTTCCAACTATTCCTACTGCATGCATGATGTCTGGTCGAGTACCTGTCAAATAAAGTAGACTTCCAATCATAGACCTGTAGGTTGGTTGATGCACTGATGCTGATTCATCATTTGCACTGAGGCTGCATCCCGTGACCATGGGGGTACATACTGGTTTTGCATCTTCCATGCCATATTTCTTCAAAATCTGCTTGAGATACTTGGTTTGAGACAAGAAGATCCCGCCTTCATTTTGTCGGATTTGCAATCCAAGAAAGTATGTCAGTTCTCCAAGCAAAGACATTTCGAATTCTTTCTGCATCACCAAGGCAAAGCTTTGACTCATAGCTTCTTCATTGCTGCCAAATATGATATCATCAACATACACAACAAGTATTAGCAATTTGTCATTTTCAATTTTTATATAAAGATTGCTATCTACCGATCCTTTTGAAAAACCTTGTTGATGAAGGTATTTGTCTAGACGATAGTACCAGGCCCTTGGAGCCTGTTTAAGACCATAGAGAGCCTTCTTAAGTCTGCATACAAGTTTTGTATCATTTCCAAGAATTAATCCATCTGGTTGCTCAATGTACACTTCTTCTTCTAAGTCTCCATTCAGAAAGGCAGATTTTACATCCATTTGAAATACTTCGAATTTCTGAAAGCTAGAGAGAGCAAGGAACATTCTGATGGCCTCAAGTCTAGCAACGAGAGAAAAAGTTTCTTCAAAGTCTATTCCTTCTTGTTGAGCATACCCTTTACAAACAAATCTGGCCTTATTTCTAACAACTTCCCCATTTTCATTCAATTTGTTTTTGAAGATCCATTCTGTCCCTATGACATTCTTATCTTTTGGTCTAGGAACCAACTCCCAAGTGTTATTCTTTTCGATCTGCTCAAGTTCTTCATCCATTGCCTTGACCCAACATTCATCTTTGCATGCC
>APFE031179093.1:36715-61359 GCA_000404065.3 Pinus taeda | reverse complement strand
TTTACCGTTGTACATTTTGTAACTTACAATCCGACGGTCATGATATGTAGTGATCCGACGGTTCATTCTCTCCTTAGTATTACCGACACTTGATCCGTGGCTTGACACCCGATTGGTCCATGAATTCTATTTAAAGCGAGGGTCATTTGTAGGTTCACCGTGCATGAGAGAAGCTTATGTAAATTTTCATTCTTTTATTAATAAATTACTTGTAGTAGCCACGTTGGCGCAGGTCGTGGACTGTTTCCCTCTCTGAGGGTTTTAACCACGTCAAAATACTGGTGTATTGATCTGTGATCTGTTTGTGAGCGGTGTCCTTTTGGTGTTCTGTCTGAGGAACTTACCCTGTAAATTCCTACAATTTAACCCTACCAGAGATATGAAACGTATCTAAAACGCACTGCATTGATTTATTTTATTATCGTGCAATGTACTTTTTATGCAAGGTATAATGTTTTTTAATTTGGTCCATTTTTTATTTTATTTTTAAAGTCTAATTTTGAAATTAAAGCTTTGAAAATATTAAATTGAATATTTTAAAATTTTAAAATAATGTTTATTTTTCTAAAATGTAAATTGCGTTGATTATTATTTGATATTCGGACATTGTTATAATAACTTAGGTTTTTTTTATAATTCTTTTAAATATAATTATTATTAAAGCTTTAAATATGTTTATAATTATTAAAGTTTTAAATATTTTTATAATTTAATATGATGAAGAGGTGTAATTTCATAAATATTTGACATATAGAATTCTCTATTTTCCATAGGGATGTAAATTTTCATTTTTTACTTCAAATTTTGATCTTTTACTTCAACCTCATGAGAGTATAAGTTTCACTAAAGGGTGATATGATTTATTTTGCTTGGTGGTTGTTGGTTAGCAGCAAATACTTTGTTGGTTTATTGGGATGGTTTTTGTTCTTGTGTATGTCTTCAATCTCGAACAATGGGGGTCGCTAGAAGAGGTGTTCTTGTGGGTCTCCTTACTCAACCTCAACACACAAAGTCATTGGTGTGGTTTCTTATAGTTAAAGGGCTCAACAGAATTTTGAGATTCAATGTTCATGGTTGAAGATTTGGGTATTTCCTGATCTAATTTATTGGTTCAACTTCTATTATTGTCCACGAAGTGGAGTTGAAAATGGTTGTAGCATCTTGGGCTTAAGCTTGGGCTCATAGTCAGCCCTAACTACCTCTGCCCCCAAACCCTTGGCAACAACGCATTCATTATTGGGGCATACTACTCTAGATAAACAATGACCAAGATAGAGTTTACACCCACAACCCTTAGAAACCGTACAGATTGGGAAAGAGAGGACCGAATTAAAGTAAAACCCAAAGAACCTCAAAATGCTATAGAGGTATGTGACAACATCCAAGTGAAAATAATTGATGAGGGATGGTAGATAAAAGACAATTGGTAGGGTTCAACAACAATCAAGATTCAACAACATTCCATTCACAATTCACTCCCATTGAACTTGGAACATTGTAGGTCTACAACCACAAAATAAAAGTAAAATAGAAGAAGGGTTTGGTAAAACCAAAGGAATTAGATATATAGATAATTACCCAATGTTTATCAACCCACTAGACCTAAATCCATGTAGATGTGAAAGCGAGTTGATTTTTGTTGCCTTTCACTCCTAGAGTGACTATATTTATGGTTACCATTATCATTTCAAGTGACTATATTTATCATTACCATTATCATTCCAAGTGTTGCATCGATTGCATGCCTAAGGCTCTTTGCCTTACCATTGTGTAGTGACAAATGTGTCAGCAAAGGAACCTCAATCCTTAAAGCCACGCTTCCTAAAAATCTAATACATATCGATCTATGGCTTGGAAAAACGTTTCTGCCCAAATAAGAGAGGAATCCCATAAACTATACTACAATGTTGTATCTTCTCCACTGAACGTAAGTATACCACTATCAATTTCCCAAAGGAATTGTCCCAACTACATGGGAAGTGAAGCCCAAACATAACAAAAAACCTAGAGAATAAGGTGTCTTATCCCATATTGTTAGAGCATAGAGTTTCTTTTCATAAGGATAAAGAGTGGAAAATGTTGTTTTCATGTGTGTTGCATGGGGTGGGTTGTCCATGCCACCCTCCTCTTAAGTGTGATGAGGGGTAGCAGGATGGCGAGCTCCCTTCCACCTCTGCACTATCTTTATCTGTCTCACTACTTCCTAGACAAGCCTTAGCAATACTTAACCAATTTTCTGCTTTCCCAAGTCTCTATTTCCTTGTGTTGTTTCCTTGGGAATTAGACCCACTTAATTAGGGAAATTCCTCATTTGTAATTGTGCAATACATCATAGGCCTTCCTTTGATTGCATGCACCACCTACATGATTTGGATGAATATATAACTCATAGTACATTTCCATTTAGCTCCAATATGAACTCGTTAACTCGTAAATAACACATGCATGAGTTATTTATGGTTGAATTATCAATTAACTGGTTTAACACAGAAGTTGCACCCCACTACTAGACCTCCTACTAGTTCTTCCAACAGTTGGAACTAGTTTAACTCACTTTAACTCAGTTAAACTGAATTAATTAATTACAACTCAAAATAAAATCAATCAAGGCTCCTAAAAAGTACGAATCACTCTACATGACTTAAATTATACCCTCAAATTGAATTAATTGCATCAACTAAGTGAAATTAACTTAGTTAACTCTTACAAGTTCTCTTATAATGTGGGATTACAATTTTTATCCTAATGTAATTCAAGGGAAAATTAAATAAGGATTTTCTTGTTCCATTTTCAACTTTCCCTCTCAGCAAGAAAGGGACTATCAGATACCCTAATCCTGCCTCTATGAATCTCAAATTTCCCTCTTGACAATACCTTAGTCAAGATATTTTCATCCTTTTCCTCTGTAGGAATGTACACTAGCAACATGATCCGCCTCTACACACAATCTTTGATATTGTGATACCAAATGTCGATATGCTTTGATATATCATGAAAAATTGGATCCTTAGAGATTTTGACACAACTCTGATTGTCACAGTAAATCACTGTAGGATCGATCTGCTAACAAAATAACCAAACAAGGATCTTCCTCATCCAGATAGCTACATAAGATGCTTGACTAGAAGCCATGTACTCTGCTTCTGTTCAAATTAGTGCAATTAATCTTTGCTTCCTATTGTACCAAGAAACTATTGTTGACCCAATAATGAAGATTGCCCCTAATTTCCTCTTCATTTCTGATGGACTTCCTTCCCAATCTGCATATGTGAAGCCTTGTGGCATCACTCCCTCTGTCTGTTTGCACCAAAGACCAAACTGAGTGGTGCCAGTTAGGTATCTAAACACATATTTAGCTACCTTCCAATACAATTTCGTTGGATTAACCATATTATGGTCATGTGTTCACCAAATACCTAAGTGAATCCACAAGCTACCTGTAAATGGTACCTTCTACCGCTTCACTTGAAGTAGCATATTCCTTCATCCAATTCCCTATTAGAGGACTCTCCATGTGTTTGTTGCTCTCCACGTGGAATTTCTTCAGTATATTGTTGGCATACTTTCCCTGAGAGACAAATAGTTCATCATCTCCTTTCCATACTTCCAAACCAAGGAAATAAATCATGAGCCCTAGGTCTTTCATCTCGAATTCTCTTTCAAGATCCTCTTTGCAATATTTGACCATCTTATCATTAGCTCTTAGAATTAAATCATCGACATATAATTCTATAGTTGATAATTTACCTTCAACCACAATATGATAAATGTTAGCATATGTTTCACTTTTGGTGAAGCCTAACCTAGTGAAATAGTTGTCGATCCTAGTGTACCAAGAATAGAGTGCTTATTTAAATCTATACAGCTCTCACTTAAGAATTTAGACATGTGGCTCTTTGTCAAAGGTCTTAAACTATTTTAGCTACTCTATGTACACCTATTCCTTAATCACTCTATTGAGGAAGGTTGCCTTCACATCCATCTGATGTATCTTCCATTCCATCTATGCTGAAAGTGTTAGAATTTGTCTGATTGAAGAGTACCTTGCTACTAGAGAAAAGGTCTCCTTGTAATCAATTACCTCCACCTGAGAGAATCTATTGGATGCAAACGTTGCCTTATGTTTCTTCACACTCCCTTCTATTGCTTTCTTCACCTTGTAGATCCACCTCGAACCTACCACTAGCTTGTTCTCTGGTCTTGGGACAACTTCCAAAACACTTTTATAATTGTGGAATCATATTCCTCTAACATGGCATCAAACCATACTGGCTTCTGCAATGCTTCCTCGAATGAGGATGGTTTTGTCTCAACTAGATCAATCATCAGTGCCATGTACCCAGTGTACTGATCTAGAGACCTCATATGCTAGCACTATGATGTGGGTGCTCCCACATTCTCTCTAGCATCATGCAATAATATTTCATCTTCCATGGTGCAATTCTTTCCATCTTTGGATGTCTCTACATGAGTGTGTGCTTCCACTCTCTCCTCCTCTATTTGTGGCTTCTTCAAAACATCCAGAGGTTCTTCCTTTAGAGCTAAAAGTTCTTCATCTGCATGTAACATAAGATCCCTCTCAAGGGAACATTGCACGACCTTATCTTCATCTAACTTCAAATCTCTACGAAAAATTATCATCGTGTGAGATGGAAGCTACACCTGATAGTTGTGAGGTGTATTAGTGTACCCCACAAATATTCCCATCTCAGCTGTCGACTCTAGATTTTTCCTTGCATCCTTGGAAACATGACAACAAATTTATGAACCAAAGATCCTGAAGTGTGCTACATCTAGTTTCTTACCTAAAAGAATATTCTTCTGATGTACTCATATTGAGAATCCGATGACTCCTATTCTTCATATATATTGTTGTGTGCATGATCCAGCACACAAATGCAACGGTAGGCCCTGATTATGCAACATCACTTGTGCAACTCCCACAATACTTCTGTTCTTCCTTTCAACAACCCCATTCTGGTGTGGCTTATAGGGTGCTATAAAATCATGTCAAATTCCTTTTGATGAAAAAAATTTCTTGAACTCATTCGAAACACATTCTCCCCTATTATCTCTCATGAGGTCCTTCACTTTCCTATGTGTTTCTTTCTCAAAAAGTGATTTAAATTCACAAAATTTTGAGAATTTCTGGTCTTTATTTTGCATGGAGAATATCCATCACTTAGGTGAGAATTCATATTCAAATATCACGTAGTATTTGTGCTTGGCCGTTGAGGCTAAAGAGAATGGTTCACACACATATGAGTGAACTCTTTCAAGGATCACTGGCGCTCGAATGTCCTTTTCATGAAAGGTGGCTTTGGTGTACTGAATCCCCAATGTACATCCTTTACATGTGTCTCACTGATCTAGTGGACCCTTAGGAAGTCCTGTAGAAATCTGTTGCATGATCTTCAAAGCTCCATGGTGAAAAATGGCCAAGTCTTCTATGCTATAATTCACCATGTCTCAGCTCTACACATTCTCTACTTTCGTGCTGAAAGAAACACAGTATTCTACATTTAATTTGTGGAGGTTATTCACTTGAACCCCAATCTGCTTCACTTGTCCCATGGCTATGTGACGAAGGAAAGCCTTTCCTTTGCTAAATATCAAATTGTAGCCATGGTCTTTCAAAATTGAAACTAAAACTAAATTCTTCTTCAGACTCGTAACATACATGCCATCTTTTAATGTGAGAGGATAAATAAAATCTCTCTAAAAATTAACTGTACTGATACCAGTTTCACTATACCTTCCATCATCTCCCATCTCGTTGTGCATCTGGAGGTCCTTCTCCCCCAAGTCACTAAAAAATTCTTTGTTTCCCTTCATATGAAATGAGGCTCCACTATCCACATACCACACACTACCCATGATCGATGTCACCATGCATGCAATGAGGGTGAAATCCAACTCAAATTATGAAGTTGGAGCTTCACCTTCCACTCCTCCTCAGTTCTTCTTGTGCGAACACTTTGTGGAATAGTGTCCCAACTCATGATAGTGAAAAAATGTAATCTTTTACATGTCCTTTTTTCCTTCGTGACCAGAATCTCCTTTTTATTTGGATTTCTTCCCTTTCCTTTTCTTTGCCTTTCTAGCCAAGGCACAATTCTCCTTGACATCATGCTTGGATGAGGTTCCATATCTGGTGTTCCACCTTATCTCTTCTTGCACCAAGTCAGACCACAACCACTCCCAATTTAGTAGCTTCTCCCTCCCATTTATTGAATCCTAGTAGTTATGCCTTGGGAAGGCCTTGAAGTGCTAGGTTTACCATATCATATTCAACAATTGTAATACCAACACTCCCAAGTTCATGTTGACATTGGGTGACCCTGTTAAGACATTGTGGTGTTGTGCCACCCTTCTCCATCTTGATTTTCTGAAGTTTGTCCTTCAGTTCCAACTTCCTATGGTCACTACTATTCTAAAACAAGTTTATCAAGGTTTTCGACATTGTATATGGGGTATCCTTTCCATGGAAATTCGAGGCAATATGATCTTGAACTCCTTCTATTATTATGCTCCTCATCTTTGCCACAAATTTCTTCCACTCTACCAGATCTTGAGCATCGGTTGTTGGAGGCTTAGGAATATCATTGCCTATGAATTACCTCAACCTGCTATCTTCCAAAACTGCCTTCATCTCGTCCTTCCAAGAAATATAATTTAAGCTACCCTCAGTGACATACTCAAGTCTTAATCCATAGAACGACATCATGATTAATATCGAGAATTATGCTACATATTCTATTTACCTGCGAAGACAAACTTGAAATATTCTCTTATATTATGATTCCTATTATGATTCCATGCAGAAATTCCTTGTAGATTCAAGCTGCTAATTGTAATTTACTATAACAATAGACTTGAATCTACCCTACCAATTGTGGAAACAATTAACGATCTCAAAATCACGAAGCACACAAAAGAAATATATCAATCACCACATTACACAATGATTTTCTTGGGAAAGCCACAACTAAAAACCGTTAGTATCTGTGTATTACATTAGTAAAAAAAATATGAGAAGATTACAAAGCTTTGCTCAAGCCCTAGCAACCTCTACACTATTTCTATCTGTCTCACTGCTTCCTAGACAAGCCTTGACCAATACTTAACCAATTTTTTTCTTGACCAAGTCCCTATTTCCTTGCACTATTTCCTTGGGAATTAGCCCCTATTAAGTAGGAAATTTTTTTATGCATAACTATGGAATCCATGATAGGCCTTCTTATGATTTCATGTACCACCTTTACAATTTGGATGATTATACAACTGATAGTACATTTCCCTTGAACTCCAATCTCCAATTTACACAAGCATGATTTATTTATGGTTTAATTATTAGTTAACTGGTAGAATAATGAAGCCACACCCCAACGTTAGACCTCCTACTAGTTCCTCCAATAGTTGGAACTAGTTTAACTCACTTTAACTCAATTAAACTAAATTAATTAATTACAACTCAAATAAACTCAACCAAGGCTCCTAAAAAGTAGGATCCACTCTACATGACTCAAGTTAGACCCTCAACTCGAATTAACTTAGTCAACTAAGTGAACTCTTACAAGTTGTCCTTTGATGTGGAATTACAATTTTTATCCTAATTTAATTCAAGGGAAAAATAAATCAGGATTTTCTTGTTGCATTTTCAACAACTATGACAAAGCCAACGGATTGGAGTATTTTTTCAATGTGGGAGATAATGTATTCCAATTTCCAACTCTTGGACAGATTCCTATAGGGAATCACCATTCAACTATAATTTTGAGTACCCTTCATTATCTAGTAGGCTCATACCTCTCTCTAAAGCAAGGAACTCCATCACATTATTACTTGTGATGCCACAATTTGCAATATACAACATTAAGGCTTAGCTTCCCGGTCATATCTAGCATATCCCTCCATATCTAGCATATCTAGGATTTATTTTAGAGGCACCATCGAATTCAACTTCACAAAAATCACTAGGGAGGGAGTAGACTATAGGAGAGTCAATCCGAAGGGTGGAAGTCTTGGAGGTATATTTTGGGATCTTTAAAGTTGAAATACTTATTTTTGTTAGTCCCTAATTCATGTTTATTAGCTTTCTAGTCCTCATAATTCCAAGATTCTAAGAGTATGGTCTCCCTAAAGTTGTGCTTGATAATTTTCCATGCATTCGCATATTCATTTTCCTTTTGTTTTAATTTCCTCCTGCTCCTTTATTTCCAATTCACCCACATAAAAAATCCTTAAGCTACTATCCATGCTCAATTCAAAATTGTTTTAGTGAAGATACTTTTTTTCTATCGCTCCAAAGTTTCCACCAGTCTATTGTAATTGTGGTAGGGAAAATTTTAAGGATGGAAAATTATCTTGAAGTTTGAAAACATTAGTGAATCCCACTAATCCCTAATATGAAAATTATAAAATGTTTATTGATACATTTGTAAAATTATTCATATATATATATATATATATATATATATATATATATATATATATATATCTATAATATATATATATATATATATATATATATATATATATATATATATATATCTATATCTATATCTATATCTATATCTATATCTATATCTATATCTATATCTATATCTATATCTATATATATATATATATATAATATATATATATATATATATATAGAATGTTGGTGATTTTTAAATTTTATATTGTAAAATTTGGGAAAATCATTTTTAGAAAAAATGAAAATTGGAAAATATTGTTTTTGGAAAAATCATGGAAAATTAGCCCACCTAGGAATATTAGCCCTTAAAATTTTATCCGAAGAGGTATAAGACCTGTCCCAAATATGATCGAAAAAATGAAAAAAATTCAAGGATGTTCTATAATCACTTCTTGATTCCAACATAAGGGGCATATCAAAGGACCCTTCTTTGATCCCATGAAAGGATCTTCATTTTTCCTATCAGCCACAAGAATTGTGCAACATTAGGACAATGGTCATTTATCGAGTTTTTTTCCATGTACATTCCTTATGAAGATCCTTGTGACTACCTTGTAAGGAATGTGCTTCCTTAAGTGAAAATGTCCCTTTCGTTTGGTAACCCCACAATAATTTTTCATGATCTTGAGCAATGGAAGTTTTACAGCTTTTCATCTCTTGAGCCAAAATGGGCTAGGCTATCAAGGTTGGTGCTGCATATAATCCTTAATCATCTTACATCCTCTCTAATGAGTAGAATTGGGGAAACATTCCTAGAATTATTCTATTGTGGTTCATTTATGCTTTGAAATAGAAGCCTCTAACCGCTGAAGTTCCATGTGATCCCCCCATGTGAGGCTTTTGTTTGCAATCATCTCTCTAGTAGAGGGCAGTGCAACCATTTTTGATCTCCCAAAAAACATGATTTTGAATAAGACTTTGGTTTTCCTGTGCCAAATTCCATATATAGGAAACTAAGGGAAATTCTGTATCTCTCAACTTTTCTAACTAGGAGGAGGTGTGAAAGTATTTCCTATTTGAAATTGGTTTCCAAAGTTCCCTAAATATCAAAAGACAACTCCACCATACTTTATCTTCCAATTCCTTCTTCAGAGTCTCTGAGTCTCTAAATCCCAAACCCCCAGATATTTTTGGGATGCAAATATTTATACGGATGAATAATGACAATTTTCTTTCTTTCTTAGCTCCTCTCTAGAGGAAAATTATATTTAGAGAAACAATGGTTTTGAAAATTAATTTGGGAGCTAGCAAGACTGCTAATTAATAAATTTTAAGAGCTTGAAGGATGTAATTAATAAGGACTAGAAGGCCAACCAACTTAAGAAAATGGAATGCCGATCTTTTGAGATTGTTAGAGATATTATAAAGTATGCCTTTCCAATAGGGTAATCTCAAAGAGTTCTCGACCAGTGGGGATCCTAACTATTTAGCAAGGAGTTTACTTATCTGGAAATCTAGGAAGCAAGCTATATGTGTCCGAACAATAATATTGGTATTAAATAAATATATCATTGATTTGCCACCATTTATCACTCAACCTATAGCCTTCATGACGTTATTCAGAATGGTTTTAAATTCATCAGTCTACCCTATTGTAGGCATTATGTAGAGCATAATATCATCAAGGAATTGTTGATGAGTGATAGGTAAATCATTTCCATATAATAAAAGTCCTTGATGGCATCCCTTCGCCTTGCATATTTGAGATATCTTCGCAATCCATCTATTGCCAAGATAAATCAAAAGGGGGATATAGGATCTTTATGTAAAAGTCCTATAAAAGGATTAAAGGTTGTAAGTGGGAATCCATTCAAAAGAATAGTGAAAAAGGGAGTAGAAATTAACGACTTAATCCAAGGTTGAAGTGTTTAAAGAAGATAATCCCAGTTTAATTGGTCATAGGATTTGGAGAGGTGTAATTTTATCAAAATTTGGGCCCACTTTGATCTATTTAGGGAGTGTACAATCTAATCGGCTACCACTATCCCATCCAAAACTTGGCAACCCTCAACAAAACCAGTCTGCTCTGGTGAAATGATACTATTCAATGTGGGATTAAGTTGATTCATGATGATCTTTGATATGATATTATAAATGACATTATAAAGAGATATTGCTTTAAAAACATTGTAATTATCTACTCTACTAGATTTTCTCATTAAGTTAATGAAAGTGGCATTAATACTAGGCCATATTGTTTGTGAGTGGTAGGATTACTTAACTAGAGCATGGACCTCTAGGTCTAAAAAGAGCCAACAATCTTGAAAAGGGTCTGCAGTGAAGTTGTTAATACCTAGAGCTTTATTTCTTGGCATTTCCATCACTTCCTCTTCCATTTTTGTAAGAAAAACTTCTTGCATCAAGGTCCCATTATGGGTTAGAGGCCTTAAACTAGGTATATATGAAGTGATTTATTAGGTAGTTGCTAATTTATTGGGAATGGAATCTGTAAGTAGGAAGTGATAATAGGATACCAATTCCTACTCCATCTCTACATGTTGCACCAACTTTTTCCCATATTTAGCACAAAGGGAAAATATATTATTGTTACGATGATGTTTTACCATTTCCTTATGGCATAATTTTCTTTTCCTTTCTCCTCCTCCTTCCTTCAACCATCAAACATAATATTTCTATTTCCATAGGGTCTCTTCCTGCTTCATTTTCTACTCTATTTGATTGATTATCCAACCTTCTTCCATTATCAAAGCATTTTTGAATCTATACAAAACAATTTGTTGTTGCACTTATTGCATACAATCTCTAGGACCTATTTTCCTTTGAATATATGGCCAAAATACTTTCTATTCTATTCTTTGAGTTTTACTTAGACCTCATTAAGATTAACTTGAAAATTATGGATGCAATTTCTTCCTTCGACCTGAAATTCCTCCCACAAGCGTATGGTTTTGTTCAAGGAATCAAGATTCTAGATCCAAAAGATTTCAAATCTAAAAGGTAAATTACGAGGAGCTTATTTCATGTCTATATATAAGAAGATTGTCGAGTGGTCTAAGCCAATGCTTGGTAGGATAACAACTTTATAAAAATAGTGGCTTTAGTAGAAATATCTCATTCTAGTAATGATTTTGATGCTACAAATAGATCGATTCTACTGTGCACCTGACGCTTCCCTCCCTTGTGGTTATTCCAAGTATATACCCTATTAATGGTGTTTAGTACGACCACTTGAAGTTGATCTATCAGGTCAAAAACATGTTGTGCCTCTAGATCAATCCTTCTAATGCCCCCTTTCTTCTTTTGTATGGACTTAATGTGGTTGAAATCTTTGTTGAAAACACAAATATTGTCTTGATGGAGAGATCTTATTGTTCTAATATTTTCTAGAAAATCCAATTTTTCTATAAGGATATAAGGGTCATATATCATCATTAAGAAACTAGATCACCTAACTTGCATATACTATAAGTGGCCTTAAAGAATACGAGTGTTACCCAATATTGGAATGACACCTCTTTAGTGTTCCAAATAATGGGTAGACCCCCCGATATTCCTTTGCCATCTAATGCTACAACTTCACAACCTCTCCAGCATTGAGATGTGATTTCCTTTAATTTATCACTTGAATCCTTTTTTCTTGTATCATAAATTTAGATCAAATTTCCTTTTTTTATGTCATATTATTTTTTACCCCAACTATTTAGACTACATATGTACTAGGATATAATCTTTATAATGTGGAGTATTTGAGTGAGAAAAACACCTATAATATGAAATTCACCTTCAATGTATTAACTGGATATTCCACAACTATTTGGATTAAGGCATTTTTTGTCCTCCTACCCATCTTTTTTTAATTCCTTATGAGGTTGGGCTTTTCCTTTCCCACTTTATGTACTCCCAAACCCTTACCTATTGATCTCGCCTCCTCATTGGATGTGTATAGATGGTATTTCACTCTTACATATGTGTGGCAATATTAGGCTTTCTAATGCTCCAGAATCATGCTTTAATCTTTATTTTTCCTTTCTTCAAGGATATTTAACAATATTTCTGATCTCTATTAAATATTTCAGTATCATCCTATGTTTCCATTTTACCCACATTTGACATGGTTACCACCTCTTTAGTTGCGATTGGGGGGGGGGGGGGAGAGGAGGGGGAGGGTATTTATGGGGCCTTCCTTTTAGAAGATGTTTTGGGCTGATTCTACTCTACATTTGGGTCCTCATTCATGAGATATTCAAGAATATATATAATATTTTCTTAATTGGTAAGCATTGAATAATTCTTTCCAGTCGAAATTGAGGTTGTCTCCATTTGAGAAGAATGATTTTAATGGTTTCTCTCTCTAGTTGGTTCACTTTGAAACCCCTTTGGATTAATTGTTTGGTATTCCTTTTGCATTTCTTCTTAAAAATTTGGGAAATATCTAAGTAAATTCCCATACTCATGGAATCTATGACACCATAAAGGAACATGTTCATAATCCACAGGTTGACTCTAAATCACATCTTAGTAGGAGATTTATATGGACTCAGGAAATGGCTAGGAGATATTCATGTATATGCATATTCTAGCAATTGAGGTGTGCCTTTTAGATTTGGTGACCTCCAAGATCTACATAAAATACCTGATCGAGTTTTTGATTCCTTCAAGAAATTCTAGATCCCAAAATTCTTTAGGTAGAGAAAAAAGTCTCACCCACATCGGTTCTACTAAGAATTTCTCCTTTTAAAGGTTCTTTGAGAATCGCATAAATAGACCTACATTAGTATAAAAAGAAGGGTCATTTTTTAACACTTGGACTCTATCTTCCAAACTAGTGAAAATTACCATCAAGAAACCTTTGATGCCTAATTCTCATCACATTACGTTCTTGTTTATTTTTATTTTATTTTAACTAATTCAATTATATATCCATTTATCATTCAACATCTATTTAAATTAATATAAATCTTAATTTAATAATTAAATTGATAATTAACTTTATTGTATTTTAATTTAATAATTAAGTTTTAATTTAATAATTAAATTTATAGTTAACTTTATAATTTTCTAGGATTACTGACGACTCTTCATCTTTGGCATCTATTTATTGAACTATGTGGTAGACAAGTCTTTAATAGATCTTTCTCATCCTGATGATGAACCACCATTGCTCGTTTGAAATGTCGATTACAACAAGTGTGATATGAATCCAAAAAATGATTTACACAATGATGAGGATTACAGAAATTTGAAATCTGAGATATTTATTTATTGGAAATACATCTTGCCAAGTATTGTTTTGAACCCCATACACCAATAAAATTATAGATAACAATGTGATCTTTCATATATTTTCTATATCCTTCCAATTTATTTTATCAAACATCGTAGTTAGGGCTTTTAGTTTCTTTAGCCAAGCATCAAATTTTGGATTAGGATTGACATTGCACTCAAAATATTATAGTGTCCTATGTTTCTCTTCTTGCATGTGGAGCTCTACAAGCTCCCTCTCTAGATTGGGTTTCCCCAATCACATATTTTTTGTAGGAGGGGATTGCATCTCTCCCCCCATGGACATTCATAGGTCAAATCAGATTTGGCAAGAGTGATAGTGTCCAAATTTGTTGTTTCTCCTTGCTTGCTTGAGCTAAAACATTTATTTTAAGAAAACATTTCACATAATATTATTAATTTGAAAAAAGGAAATATTAAATTAAAATATTTAAGATCAATTTAAATAAATACAATTTTAAATTATATTTATATCAATTTTATTAATTTTCTTATAAAAATACTATAATCTAAAAAATTACTCGATTTAAATATATAATTATTAATATTCCTTGAAAAATAACATTTCTCTTAAATATGCTTATAACCTAATACAATGGAGATGTCTAATTTTATAAATATTTAACATAGAGTTTGGACTATTCTATTAGTATTACCTTCTTCTTAGGTTTTTCTTTCTCTTTCATTTTTTCAAGAATTTATTTGTTCTCAGTGTTGATTATATCGAAAACTTTCACACTATTTTTATTATATTTCAATTGGTTTTGCGGCTCTTTCCTAAAAAGAGTTTCATCTAGGGATGAAAATCTTGATGGTTGACTTCAACCTTGTGAGACAATAAGTTTCTCTGAATGGGGATTTGTTCTACTTTTCCTGGTGGTTGCTGGTTGGCAGTGGAAGTCTAGTTGGTTTCTTAGGGGGTGTTTTTTCTTGTGTATGTCTTCAATATCCAAAGGTGTAGGGTGGCCAGTAGAGGTGGCCTTATGGGACTCATTGCTCAGCATAAATTCACAAATCCATTGGTGTGATTTTGTATGGTTAAATGGTTCATCACAATTTAGAGATTGATTGTTCATGGCTGAATACTTGGTGTTTCTAGGTATAATTCAATGGTTCAATTTTTATTATTTTTCACATCGTGATTTCTTCATTTCATCTAAACTATTACCATGCCCATGCTAAGAGCCCAATATCAAAGGGGAGTTGGTGGTTGCCATTCGAATTTGACCTTCTAGTCACATGCTCAAGCTCAATCCTCAGCTTGTCTTTTATGCTTGTAGACCTCACTAGAAATTCGGCAAGAACTTTTTTAATATGAGGAAGATACCATTAATAAGTGTGATTTCCACTTTGATTCAAATTTCATAGTAATAATTTATAATTATGTTCTAGACACTAGCCATACTTGTGGATGTCACAATCATTACATGCATACCATGGACCTCTATTAGTAACTAAAACTGCTCTTCCATAGGGTGATTCTCAATCCCAATCAGATTAAAAATTAAATTCTTATGATGATGGAAGAGCTCCAATTGAAATTCGAAGCTATGGAGACACATTTGGCCAATATTGAAGCAATTGTATTGTATGACAAAGGCCTTGTCCTCCAAATAGTTTAAGTGAACCAATGGCTACTGATGTGATTTTCCCACCTCCTCCTAGTCTCTACATGATGATTTTTTTACCATGATAGTTTGTATCAACATATTATGGATACTCCTTTTTTAGTAGTTTTTGTAACTCCTAAGCCGAGAAACTCTAAATGTTTTGTGGACTTAGGATTCTCCTAGAAACAATATATATTTTGGAAAAGACCCTGCTATATTTATATTGTCTTGTTTCTCTAGTATCAAACAAAGGAGAAAAAAGAGATAGATGTATTGTAATCATTATCTATTACTAGAAATACTTTATTTCACCCCACATACATACATACATACATACATACATACATACATATGAAATTAACTTTATCTAAATAAAACATATGTTAAAAAATACTACATTGTAATTTTCATTCTCTATTTTCTAATTTCTACTTTTCTAACATATATTTCAGAATGCATATTGAGAAGAAGGTCAACTAAATACATGATACCACCATTAAAATACTTATACAATGCAAATTAGTAACTAGATTACAACCCTTCCATCTCAAGGATAAACAAAAAGGTGAGTTAACTTTGTGTTTAATAAATTATGTTGGCATAAACATTTTAAAATTTTAAAATTTTTTAGTTCAATTTCATTATTGGGAATATATGTATATTTTTTGGTTCAATTTGATGGTTGAAGGGTGGGCTAGACATGGTGGTGGTATTTGTCAAGATACAAGTTTGATAAAAAAAAATCACTATAAAATTGAATGAAAGTTGATAGAACAAAATGTGGAACCACCACTTCAACCACCATTGAATTTGAGATTGGGGAATGAATTAAATCATGGAATATAATTATGATTTAAGTTTTCTTCTCATTATTATGAAAAAATCAAACCTTTAATGAATAATAATCATGTCAAAGGGACTAAACACAAAATTTAATTTCAAATAAAAGATTTATAATAATGAATTGTGGAAAGCAAAAAACTACTATGAAAAACAAGATTTCTTAAACAAAACCTAACATTTACGTAAATTCACTCACATATCTTACTCTACCTGTTGAGATATTTTCCCAAAGGCTTAGAATGTGTGTGTATGCATAATTATTTATAATTTTTGTTGTAATATTTAAATACATGTGTAAGTATTCAATGTCATAATTTGTCAAGTAACAATGGTAATGCATTTAATACAAATGAATCCCTCATAAATTCCTTGAACATTAAGTTTTGCATAAGTTAATTTTAGTCACTAAACACACTTTGGAAAAAAATACACATAAACATATTAAAATTTACAAAATGTATTCAATGACAAAAAAATTCAAATATATATCAAAATTGGACGAATCTTTCCAAATAACAATTTAAAAAATTTGTTTTTTTTTTTTACAAAAACATCATAATAATAAAAGGCTAAATCTCACCCCTTTAAAAGAGAACCAAAAAATTCATAAAATATATATATAGATACTTTATTTTCATAAAATCACCCACACCTCCACCCACATACTTGTGTGTGTTTTTGTATACTGTTGTGTAGATCTGTGAGTGGAGTAATGTAAAATAAAAAGGATCTCTATCTTGATATTTATATGAAGAAGCTAACAAACTTCATTGTAATTAGATATATTCATGCACCTAAGTTGTCTTTTTTGAACAAATGGTGGGTTACTAAGATTTTGATTTGTATATGGGGAATTCGACATAGTTCAATCTAAATTTGTGTTTTCACTGAAGAAATGGTGATACAAAAGTGTCTATATGAAACAGGCATGTCCAATGCTAATTATGATAGCTAGGGCTGAAGTATTACAAATATACATGAAAGGTATTGTCATGTCAACCATGAAATTGCTGACATGCTACTAAGTGAAGAAGATAATTGATTTCACTCTTTGGGGTGTCTATGATAAATAGGATGAACTGGGCACCCCTATGCATCTGATATAAGGCACTTCTAAAGGAGGTGCAATCATATTGGTAGATTGGTAGATTGATGATTCCTTGGCATTTTGGTGTTGGATAACTTAACCCATCAGTTACATCCCACCATAATCTAAGAAATCTTTTGAATAAAAAAAAATAAGAATAAGATGTAAATAAATATACTTACGAGGAGTTACTTCTTAGGAGTTATAAACATTAAATTGTGGTGCCATACTTATCTAAAATGAATTGTTAATTTTGCATTCAATACATTTACCTATAATAAAAAATTTAACTCTAATCAAATTTTATCTTCGGTGTTCCATTCCCCTATTTCACGGTATCTTAGTAATAACCATATCACTAATGTCATACAAAAACCAATGACAAAACTATTGTAAGGATATATTAAACTAACGTGGAGTGAGCCATATGGGAATGTTATAAGACATATTAAAATGCGTATGGATCAATATTATAATGACGGTATTTATAAATGTAACCATATACCATATAACAGAGTGGTTGGTGGCCACATATGGTAACCATATAGACGGTTTGTAATGTCATTGTCAGATAGTCAAACACAAATAAAAGAGGGGAGGCATGTTGGCTTGACCCCGGGACCTCCCCCAACAAAATCACTATTACACTATATGCCAACAACCATGTTCAATGGGGTCCTCTGAAATTTCTCCCATTGGTATATTATTTAAACCTTCACTTCATTCAGTGCAAGGGATGGTCGGGTAAAAAAAACCGCAAGGGCAACTTAGCATGCACAAATATTGTGGTGAGGGAATATACCAAAGCATATTCTCTAAGAATATGAGGGAATCAATGGGGAATATTTTATATTCCTTAGAGGCTCAAAAGACACCGTGATAGAATTTGGCCAAGTTTATAGTCAAATTTCACAATTGTTTGCCATGAATTTAATAGTGCAGTTTATTTTTTCATATAAGCAATCGATTTTCACCCATCTCTAAAAGATAATCTTGTGAGGAATATAAAATATTCTCTAGAAGCCCAAATTTGACCATACAAAAAGGGGTCATTTTTATACTCAAATCTTATGGTTTTTCGCACAGAACTTGATGGTGCATGTCTTTTCTCCGTCTAAGTAGCTAATTTTCATACCATCCTTAAACTTGGAAGCATATTTTTTTCCATATGTTCACTTGATTCTACTGAGTTTATGGTTTGAATTTGAGGTCCATGTATGCCACCTTCTGATTGCATCATTGTATAACACTTCATGTGAGATATTTTTCCTTTGTCATGATTAAGGAGAACTTCTTATGAGTGAGAGTTCTTGTAGAAGAACGTCTCATGGTAGAGACATGCCATTATATATAAGGGGTTTCAACATTGTATTGATAGAGATTACATCATGTACCCATCATCTCCTTGTAGAGACTAATGAAGCAACCTCCCCACTCTTGACCCTCAGCCTAGAGACGTAGTCCACATTGTATGAACTTTGTTATCATATCACATATTATGATTGCTTCTTACTTGTTTCTTATTTCATGTTGATGGTCTACTAAAATGTTTTTTAAGAATTCACATGCAAATATGCGTAAGTAAAAGGTCTTGTAAAATGGATATTTGTTTTTGAAAGAATTCACGAATATTTCCCGCTTCAGATATGGTACTATCCATATGTATGCCTCCTAGCATTGTGCTATACTCATGTGGAGATTTAGAGATTGTTATTCAAGGCCTTGCTATGTCGCTATTTGATAATTTTGGTTAATATGATGCTGATGTTTGAAAGTAACTATCAATCTGGTCTTTCATATGAGAATATTTCCATTTGAGAGTATCCTTGCAGTAGGTATGTAATTATGAATATCTCTATAGTTAAGAGGGAATGTTGGAAAATGCAACTAGGATCGCTATTCATAATTTATATCATTATGTATTTAATGTAAAAATAAAGGAAGAAAAATAAATACTATTTTTCAAGCATGGGTTTCATGGTCAAGTCAATTTGTTAATTAGGTAAAGCATGTTCTTCATGTTTCTAGGGTTTTTTAAAACAAAAGAATATTTTTCATAAGTGAAATTATTGTACTAGAATCAAGTTTCATTTGGAATTTGAAAAGAAATTGGAAAAATATCTTTATTTAAGTCAAAATTGTCAATTTTGTCCTCATAAGACCATGTTGGCTCTGCCTAGACAAGTCAGGCTTGGAAGGGACCCATTCAACCTCCAAGATGTGTATAAATAAACAGAAGTTTGGCATCATTTGAAGACAAGCAAGTAGCTCAATTCATTTTCCAAAAAGAGAGAGAAAACCAATGAAGGAAACCTGAAAGAAGAGTGAAGGTCTCAAGAAGTCAAGAGAGAGAAAGTTATGGTATAAATACTATTTTTTCTATCTTAAAATTCTCACACATCTGAAATTGTGAATTGGTTTACAGGTGTTGAAGTTGCTGACCTAATTGCAAGGGTTGAAATTCTGTTGCAGGGGGGCAAAATTTTGAAATTTGAGGAAATGTGGAAGCTTTTTTCTTGTGTTGACATGGTTTGAATTTTACTAGTTGGAAGAGCTTGGGAGGAGGGCTAACTTGGGTTTTTTAGGAGGTTTTTATATTGTTATTTGGGACTTGGATTTCTCACTTTGATTTGATTCTATAAGGAAAGAAGAATTTTACAGATTTTTCCCTTTAGAGGGTTTTTCCCTTGCTTGTAGCTTACATCTTGTGTTCATTTTCTTTTCTTGATGTTCATGGTTTATGGTTTTGGTAATTGTTTCATGAAAATAACTTGTTAAACTAACAAAAAGGCAACATAACATCACAAGCAAGTGTCAAAGAAAACACAAATCACCCTAGTGTTGCCCTATTGATTTCTCGACATAACCAAGACTAGGCATCCTTTATCCCATCCTTACTTGACTCAAAGGTCAATTTTTTTTAAGTTAGAAACAAGTTTAGCAAACCTCTTGGATTCCATGTTGCATAACTTCTTCCTATACAAAAAGATATTTGTTCATAGCCATACCTTCAATGGGGGTGATTCTTGCTTTAATTAGGAGGATATGGTAGAGAGTATTTCATTTAATCTTGACATAGTTGGTTAGAAAGTAATTTTAGATCTTTTCAATCTTCATCCATAACTCTCTTGATTTACTACAACCCCAAACCCCACATCCATTTTAAATAACAAGAGTGATGAGAATCTAAAAGAGGAATTTTCATTTAGTCCCATATCCAAAGATCTATAGACTTACAATTGTTTTCAAGCCAATAGTAACCTTTCCATTGTCCATTTATTCTTTTCTTAATGTTATAATCCAAATTGATGTTGTAAAGGATGTCAATTATATTATGTGTATAAACGAATTTCCTCCAATTAGCTATTGTCATATGTGAGAATATCATATGTGATATTTTTGGATTTAATTATCACAAGTTTAATTTAGTCAATATTACCATTTATATCCATCTTCAAACAAAAATCTTAGAGGATTTTCAATTTCTTAAATAATAATATTTTAAGCATAAAGAAGAAGATTAATGACTATACCAATGAGAATGGGGCCAAAACAACCCACATCTTATATACACTCTTTTATCTTATCAATGCCTATGTCAAAAATGTCGGAGATAAGGAACACTGTTTGTTAATTGTAATATTGCAATTAATTTCTAATTACCATCCATGAGTAGTCTTAAAATTAGAAATAGCATTCTCAAACAACGTTATCAAAACAACCCTCAACTCAGGAAGAACCATTAGTTCTTATATTTTCTTCCATAAGTTTTTCTTGGGAACAATGTCAAAAGCAACAACAAGAGAGATTAGTTTTATTATTGTGACAATCATCTACAATGACCCTAAGAGTAACAAGATGTTTCACAATTAAATGATCTCTCTTAAACACATATGGGCATTTAGCTCTTTTAACATGGCATTCAAACCGTACACCAATTTTCCTTTTCAAAATAATTACAACTTGGTAAAATGTGGTTAATCGTAATAATCATAATTAAAGGGAATGCTCTCATCCCCACTTTTAAACATAGACATAATGAGGCTATGCATCCAAAGCTTATGGAAATGTTACGCCACTCTCAAATTAAAGATATTATGTATGTGAGTGATGAGGATATGCTCTTCTATTTTAAAAAAATCACTCAATAGCTCTCAATATCCGTAATTTTACCATTAGCAATATACTTAGCCCCAAACTCAATTTCTTCCAAAAAGATATATCATCCTCTATAGGGGCATTCAAAATGGTGTCCTTGGCATTAAGCTATCCATAAAGGATTTTAACATAGGAATTCCAATTCTCAAAGGAAATCAAAATATAATATGTAGTTTCAGAATTAGAATTTCCCCCAAAGATTTCTAACATTAGATTTATAAAGGTGTAGTAGTTTCTCTTGCTTTTTGCTTATATAGTGCATTTTTCCTTTTAATAAGAGCTTTGAATATATTTATTTGTTCTAATTTTATAAATTTATTAGGAGCATCTTTAATTGTTTTTTTTAGCTATTTTACCAGCATTATGATATCAATGGTTAAATTTTAAATTTAGTTGGAAACAAAGATATCAAAAATCACATAATCCACAATATAACTACTAAGCCCATGAAGACAAGTTAACAAAGTTGGAGTTTAGCCCAGTTATAAACTGTAAGGTATTGAGAACTATAAAGTTTGACTAACTCAATACCAAATAAATTATAGGTTAAGATGTTAAAATACTTTTGTATCTATTTTTTATTTTAAATAATAAAATCATTCACTAAATTATGATTTGGCTCCACATAATTATTTTACTACTAAATTCTAAGATTACATATATTTATAAATCCTTTCAATTTGAATTAAACAGTTTTTACGAGAAAATATGTTTTCGTGATCGATATTGAATCCACAAAAGCTAGCAAGACTAACGAAACTGCCATATCCATACGTTACCATCTTTCTTCATTACTAAGCTCGGCACAAAGCATTTTGTGTAAATATTTTAACACTGGCAGGAAGAGATGTTCCCATGTCGCTGTTCCAAAATCAGTAGAGAAATAATGTTTTTTTTTGTTGGTTTTAAATTAGTTAAAAGAATCATTTTTTGACTTACCCAATAACTAGTAAACCTAAATAAATAAATTATAGTCAACTTTCATTTTATTTTTTTTAAATGAACTCAAACATCTAATTAGACTGGATTGTAAGACACTCTTCAACACAATTTAAATTTAAAATAATGATTTAAAATGAGAAAATATCTCTAATATCGTGAGTATAACATTTTAAATAATAAGTATTAATTAACAAAATATTTTTAATATTAATTCTATCTGTTTTCAAATAATTGAAAATAATATAAAAAAATTTGTGAGATATATGAATAATAAATTCAAAAAAAAAGTATTGCAATATATTCTTATAAAGATGCTAATAGCTTAATAAAGTTATGTAATCTTATCCATATTTAATTATATATATATATGGTATTTTAAGAAATATATTATAATATATATGTTTATTTTAAAGTTAATTTTTTTTATCAATATTTGTAAATAATATATTTGTGATAAAGTTTTTTTGCTAAATAACTAAAGCCTCACTCATATCAGATTTGGTGGTTATAAGTACAAATTAAAGAACAAAGAGATCATAAAAAAGAAGCTATAGGACCATATGTCAATGGCCCAAAAGACACAAAACTATTGAGAAGACAAAATACAACTCTCTCTTCTCATTATACATTGGCGTTATTAGGACCCTTCTATTACCTCCTTCAGTGGGGTGTTGAAAATCATTGTGAACATGGGATTTCATATGAGCCATCTGACCCTCGAAGATATCCATCTGAACTTGGAGTCTCTTTTGGCTGCGATGAAGAGAGCCTTGTCAGTCAAAACTGTGCTGCTAGTTATGTTAAATATCATTGAGAGAAATAATAATTTCATTCCTGTTATTGTGTCGATCTTGGACTTCTTGCTCGACTCATTCCTGGATAGAATATTTGAGCTTGAATAAAATCAAAAGAATGGGGCAAGGGAATGTCCACCCACCCAGAAGAAACACCAATTAGTTCGTCCAACTCACCCTCATGTACTTATTTCCCTACAGGGTGATGGTCCCCATGACCCCTCTGTCTACCACACCGTCATAACCTAGCTTGTTGACGCCAAATGGAGTTGCCACACTCACTACCACTTAACACTGGATTGCACCACCAAGTAACAACCCAACCTCCTACACTATTGGCTCCTGTGGATGCCCACTGTAAGGTCCCAAAAATGTCTCTCCTCCCCCATCAAATGAGCACAACATCCTCTCCCTAGCCAATGGTCTCTGCTCCCTTCCCAGAAGAACCACCATCTACTACTTCCAGGGCAAGAGGTGGCCACATCTTGCCTAAATTACTGGCTACTCCAAATATATCCTCGCTCCATGTCCGCAAGCAAGGTTCAATTGTAGCACCCACGAATGCCCCGATGAACCACTTTGTCCAACCCCCACCTAGATGTTCACATGAAACATGTGTTTTTTGAAAAGCACCAATACCCTCACCTCACTTGGTCGAAAGAAAACACCTTTCCATTCGAGACTAAAACCAGAGAACCAAGGAAAATACATTCACACGAACCACCCATTAGAGGAAAGTGGGACCAGAAATTGCAACTCATACTGATTGTTAAGGCACACAACTAAACAATACATTATAAACATTGTAATGAGAAAGAGTTTATGAATTACCTCAAAGGGGGCTTTAACCCCTTCACTGTTGAGCATTATGCCACTACACCTAGGTCTTGAGGTAGCCTCTTGCCGATCGGGCCAAATCCTTGAGCCCAATTACCAGAAAGGGCCAACTCCCTAGCGTAAGCTAACTGAGGGTCACATATTACAATTTGAGAAACCACTCATGTGGATCAGCTTAATAAGGCAAGTTTTGAAACCATAGTCATCCTTCTCTACCATTCAACATCTCGACATGGCTCTCCAGAGAAGTCCCCGGAATCAATCAACTAGGTAATTGATCCAGGTGGATATTGGTGGGCACTCGCCAAGTCCATTTGGACCCCCACCATTGCTTCTTTCAGCTTTTCAGTTTCCTTAATTATAGCACAGTTTACTATTTTTAGCATTTTTTCAAGGCCTAAACTTTCGGAGCCATTTTTAGGCCCTAAACGACGTTTTTTGGGAAAAGTGGGAGAAACACGGGTCTATGGACCAATGTTGCTCTTCCCAAAGTTGTAGTTCTTAGATAGATATTTCTAACGAGATATTGTGCATGTCAAATGAAGATCGTATGCCAAAGTTACGGCCCCTGGAAGTTGATGTACCAATTTACCCAAACGGGGCCCACAATTTGGCGTTTCATCTTCTAGGGTTAGGTTTTTGGATGTTTA